>QANZ01042179.1:0-18660 GCA_003254925.1 Chamaecrista fasciculata
GTAATTTAATATCGTCATGCATTTTGTAAAAGCAGTACCGCAATCGAATCCACCGTTAGCGACTGAGTAATTCAACAATCAACAAATTAAAAATCACATGTTTTTACTGTAAATAATCATACTAATTCAATAAAAGAGAGTGGATTTATTAAGTGGTAATTCATACTGCATTCTCGGACTGATTTATTGCATTGTGGGATAAACCTGTTAGTGAGTTCGTTATATTGAGCTTGATTAATCAATCCTCTTTCTAATGCAAAATCGGCTAATGCTGGGTATTGAATTCCTGGGTTGGTTAGTCCATTCCCAATAGCAATTCCCTGTTTAACCAATTAATTATTATATATATTAGTCTATGCTAATGACAATTATCAAATAATCAATGAGTCACGATAATACGATATATCAACCTTGAGGTTGATATGAGTTCCTTTTTGGGCCTTGTTTTGTTCTTGAATCCGTGAGGCCAATACAGGAATGTAGTGTCCAGCAAAAGATTGTCCCACAATGTAGAAGTTATTATTAACAAAGTTGGGATGTTCTTTGAAAAATGCCTGAAATCATTTCAAATTTAATGTAAAATAGGTATATATATATATATATATATGAGGATTAAAATCCAAAAGATTTAGGTTGAATACCTGTATGAAATCATACAAGTCACTGCTAACACCTTGTTGATCATGGGGAATGATACTTGTATCTGAAGTGTAGCTAAAACCCGTTCCAATGGGCTGGTCAACAAATATAATGTTTGATATCTACAAATAAAACAAAAACACATTGAACAATATATATATATATATAAACACTGATATATATATCTTATATTATATGGCTCCACCCCTTTTTGGTCGTTCACATTTTAAAACTATAGTACAAAATTAATAATAAGAGGAAAATTATTATTTTATCCCTTCTTTTTTACTGAGGTAACGATTTAGTCCCTCATTTATTTTACATACATATTTGCGTGCCCGTTAGGGCACGCAAAGCCTCTAGTATATATATATATATATGGATACCTGATCCCAACCAAGTTCATTGGTTTCGAGAGTCAAATCTTTAGTGATTTTATAAGGACCATTCTCATAAAACATAGCAAGTTCACAACCACAACCTGGTCCTCCAGACAACCATAAGATTACAGGATAATCATTCCTGTCATAATTTGAGTCGAATTGTGGAAAGAAGAAGTAGAACATCCTACACATTATATATATTGCACAAAAATTAATTAGTATATCAATCACTCTTAGTTAACAGAATAATTTATTCATATCAATGCACAGTTTTTTTTATTATATTGACTAAATTAATTTCTTTGGTGTTAGAAATTATATTAAAAATAAATGATGCACAAGGCGTCAAGGCCCTGTGGGAGAAGGCATGAAGCTTTTCCTAATAGGCCAAAAGTTTTAGCTATTGGTGATATCATATTTCGTTTTTATTTTTGGCAAAATTAATTTTTTAGTTTTTAAACATTTTATCAATTTTCAATTTCATCCTTAAAATTTGACGTTTTGATTGATTTTATCCTTGATGACCTAACTTCATTCTATGAATTAAAAACAAATAATTTCATCACATGATTTTTAACGTAATTTAGGATTTAATTTTTTGTTCTTGTAATATTACATTATATGTCATATATAGGTCATATGGAATTTACCATTAATTCAACAAATATAGTTTATGTAAAAGATAAAATCAAACAAAATATAAAAAAATAAAGATAAAATTAAAAATTGATATGATGTTTGGAGAAGAAAATACTCTCGCACATGTATAAGTAGCAATATTTGACTATCATTTGACCCTAAAAAATAGGCACTTTTCATAAAATAATGGCAAAATTACTAATTTTGTCCCCAAATTTTACATCAACTGTCAATTTCGTCCCCAAACTTTCTTTGCTGTCAATTTCATCCCCAAACTTTACACCAACTGTCAATTTCATCCCCAATCTTTTTTTGCTGTCAATTTTGTCCCTAAACTTTACATCAATTGTCAATTTCGTCCCCGATCTTTCACATTTTCGTCAATTTTATCCTTTGACTAACTTCTTTTAATAAATTAACGATAGACTGCATCCTGTTTTTGAATCTAAGTTAGGATTTGAGTTTTTTTTCTATCAATTTTACATTATATATCGTTAGCCACATAGATCTTGTCGTTAATATTTGGATAAAGTAAGAGCAAAGGATAAAATTGACCAAAATGTGAAAGATTAGGGACGAAATTGACAGCAAAAAAATATTGGGGATCAAATTGACAGCATGTATAAAGTTTGGGGATGAAATTGATAGCAAAGAAAGATTGGGGACGAAATTGACAGCAGGTGTAAAGTTTGGGGACGAAATGGGTACTTTTGCCTAAAATAATTGTTGTTACGCAATGAAAAAGTAGAGAACTTAATATATGTCTGTCAGATGAGAGAGAACAATGAAAAAGACAATCCAATTTAATCATATAAATGAAAGAATAATGGTCAAAGTGCAAATTTGATTCCAAATCTTTTGCTAAGTTCTTAATTTGGTCTTGTATCTTTTTTTGCTAAACTTTTGGTCCCATATTTTTGAAAAATGTCCTAATTTTGGTCCCATAGCTTTTAGTCAAGTTGCGAAATTGGTCTCATATCTTTGTAAAATGATAAACCTTTACTTGATCATTTTGTAAAGATATGAGACCACTTCTACAAGACTGCACCTCACCCAAAGATATATATATATATATATATATATGACGAATTCTGCAATTTACCCAAAGATATGGGACCAAATCTTCAACAAAAAAAGATATGAGACTAAATTGGGAACTGACACAAAGAAATGAGACCAAAAGTGCAACAAAAAATGATATAGAACCAAATTAGAAACCTGGCAAAAGATATAGGACTAAATTTGCACTTTGACCAAGAATAATTAACAAAATGAGTACCTTGCTAATGAGGAACGTGGAAGGGTAAAATAGCCAGCAAATGGACCCAATGCTCGAGTAGGAGACATATCATTAGCAAGCAGCTGGTTAGGGAATTTAACCTCCCACTCATATATGCTTCCTGGAGGAAGATCCAGTCCCAAAGGATCACTTTCAACTTTGTTTACAGAAAGCTTTGAGCATAGGTTCATCTCTCTAAACAGCTTTTCTGCATAAAATCTTGCAAATGAAGATGAGTCATTATGATCATTGCTTCTAGGACATGTTGCAGACGACAATGGTGAAATTATTAACACAAACATAACAAAGATTTTGAGGAGGAATATTGATGAAGACACCATTGTATAGCTTGCTAGGATCGTGAAAGCTTTCTCCACATACATATATATATATATATATATATATGCGAAAGCTTTCCTACTTCTTTGTTATTATATTAAATTAGGATCAATTTTATTCCTTACTCTTATTTTAACCGGAAATTAATAATAAAATATACGTAACTGATGACATGTAATATAAAACTATTAGAAAAAAAAAACTCAAGACCTAACTCATATTGAAAATTAGGATAAAGTCTATTGTTAATTTATTGAAAGAAGTTAGTCAAAAGAGAAAATTGACCAAAATATAAAACATTAGAAACGAAATAGACCGCAAAAAAGAAATTGGAGATAAAATTTATAATTGGTGTAAAGTTTAGGGCAAAAAAAAATACTTTTGCCTTAACATTCACATACATATGAAGAACATTTACACATTTACTCTATGTGCAGACATGCAGATAAGGCTAATTCATTAAATTATGGGATATATATGTACGTTATTAAAGAGCATAAATTATTTCCGTGCAAACAACGATATCCCAAAAATTATATCATGCGTATAAGTTTGGTTCTCAAGATTAAATCTCAAATTAATTGTAAACTAAGTTTGGTTATAAGTTTGGATTATTTACTTAAAAAAGATTTCTCCAATACCAACAAGTTTTGGAGATGGGTATGAACTAATAAACCTGTATTTATTTTCGTAATATAATATCAATCATTTTATGCCAGTGAGTCCCTTGCATTGAATTGGTTATCAAGATTAACTTTGAAAATAATTGTTAATTAAGTTTTGTTATACGTTTGTATTATTTACTTAAAAAAGATTTTTATAATGCCAACAAGTTTTGCTTATGGGTATAAACTATTAAGCCTGTATTTATTTTCGTAGTATAATGTCAATCCTTTTATGACAATGAAACCTTGCATTGAATTGGTTCTCAAGTTTAAATATGAAATTAATTGTTAACTAAGTTTGGTTTTAGTTTTGGATTATTTACTTAAAATAGATTTTTCAAATGCCAACAAGTTTTGGAAATGGGTATGAAGTATGAACTATTAAACTTGTATTTATTATCATAGTATAATGCCAATCATTTTATGCCAGTGAATTCCTTACATAAAATTGGTTCTCAAGATTAAATTTGAAATTAATTTTTAATTAAATTTTTTATACGTTTGTATTATTTACTTGTAAAAGATTTTTCTAATGCCAACAACTTTTGCTGATGGGTATAAACTATTAAACCTATATTTATTTTCGTAATATAATGTCAATCCTTTTATGCCAGGCCAGTGAAACCTTGCATTGAATTGGTTCTCATCCCTTGCATTGAATTGGTTCTCAAAATTAAATATGAAATTAATTGTTAACTAAATTTGGTTATAAGTTTGGATTATTTACTTAAATAAGATTTTTCCACCAATTGGTTTTGGAGATGGGTATGAACTATTAAACCTGTATTTGTTATCCTAATTTAATACCAATCCTTTTATATATGCTAATGAATCCCTTGCATTGAATTGATTCTCATCCCTAGCATTGAATTGGATCAAAAAGAATTGGTTCTCAAGATTGACTCTGAAATTAATTGTTAATTAAAAGTTTGGATTATTAACTTAAATAAGATTTGTACAATGCCAACAAGTTTTGGAGATGGGTATGAACTTCTAAACCTGTATTTATTTTTTAATTTAATACCAATCCTTTCATATATGCTAGTAAATCCTTTGCATTGAATTGGTTCACAATATTAAATCTGAAATTATTTGTAAACTAACTTTGGTTATAAGTTTGGATTATTTACATAAAAAAGATTTTTCCAATGCCAACAAGTTTTGGAAATGGGTAAGAACTATTAAACCTGTATTTATTTTCGTAATATAATGTCATTCCTTTTATGCTAGTGAATCGTTGCATTGAATTGGTTCTCAAGATTAAATATGAAATTAATTTTTAACTAAGTTTTGTTTTAGGTTTGGATTATTTACTTAAAAAAGATTTTTCCAATGCCAACAAGTCTTGGAAATGGGTATGAACTTTTAAACCTATATTTATTATCGTAGTATAATGCCAATCCTTTTATGCCAGTGAATCCCTTACATTGAATTGGTTCTCATCCCTTGCATTGAACTGGTTCTCAAGATTAACTTTGAAATTAACTGTTAATTAAGTTTTGTTATACGTTTGTATTATTTACTTATAAAAGATTTTTCCAATGCCAACAAGTTTGAGAGATGGGTATGAACTATTAAACCTGTATTTATTTTCGTAATATAATGCCAATCCCTTAATATATGCTAGTGAATCCCTTGCATTGAATTGATTCTCATCCCATGCATTGAAGTTGTTCTCAAGATTAAAACTGAAATTAATTGTAAACTAAGTTTGGTTATAAGTTTGATTATTTACTTAAAAAAGATTTTTCCAATGCCAACAAGTTTTAGAGATGGGTATGAACTATTAAATATTTATTTATTTTCGTAATATAATGTCAATCCTTTTATGCCGGTGAATCCCTTGCATAGAAATGATTCTCATCTCTTGCATTGAATTGGTTCTGAAGATTAAATATGAAATTAATTGTTAACTAAGTTTGGTTATACGTTTTGATTATTTAATTAAAAAAGATTTTTCCAATACCAACAAGGTTTGGAAATGGGTATGAACCATTAAACCTATATTTATTTTCGTAATATAATGTCAATCTTTTTATGCGAGTGAGTCCCTTGGATTGAATTGGTTCTCTAGATTAACTTTGAAATTAATTGTTAATTAAGTTTTGTTATACGTTTGTATTATTTATTTAAAAAAGATTTTTCTATTGCCAACAAGTTTTGCAGATGGGTATAAACTATTAAACTTGTATTTATTTTCGTAATATAATGTCAATCCTTTTATGCCAGTGAATCCTTGCAATGAATTGGTTCTCATCCCTTGCACTGAATTGGTTTTCAAGATTGAATATGAAATTAATTTTTGACTAAATTTGGTTATACGTTTGGATTATTAACTTAAATAAGATTTTTCCAATGCCAACAAATTTTGGAGATGGGTATGAACTATTAAACCTGTATTTATTTTCGTAATTTATTACCAATCCTTTTATATATGTTAGTGAATCCCTTGGATTGAATTGATTCTCATCCAATCGTTGAATTAGTTCTCAAGATTAACTCACAAATTAATTGTTAATTAAGTTTTGTTATAAGTTTCGATTATTTACTTTTTAAAGTTTAAAAACACTTTTTACTTAAAAAAGATATTTCCCATGGCCAACAAGTTTTGGAGATGGGTATGAAGAGATACTCTACTTGTATCTCACTAATAATAATAAATACTTATTTTTAATATATAAAAATATAATATTTTCAAAATTTATATATTAATAAAATATTTAATTATAAAGATAAAATGTTAATTATTCAATATATATTGAAATAATCTAATAATACATTCATATATATGATTTATTCTTTTATTTTTGGTAAAATATTGATAATAATAGGTTTATATTAATAAAAATTAATTTATTTTAAAATATTTCTCAGGTCTAGAGATGAAGATTAATTTTTATACAAGTTCATTAATTTTCATCTGAAAACGAAACTTACAATACTTTTTTTATACGCTACTCATGATCATCCTAGAGATCGGATTGTTTGATAGAATATTTTATTTTCAAAATATATTTTAATCATCCCCAGCCATATGGCTCCATTTCTATGCTACAACTCTTAGAAGTGCATTTAGGTTTAGAAAAAATATAGTTAGTTTAAAGGCAAACACCAAGCCACTATAATTTGGTTATATGGCCACAATGACAATGGTTCTAAGTGATATGACATTCCTATTGCATTTCCTAAATTCTTATATTTCTCCGTTTATGGTTAATTAGTAGATGTGTTTTAAGTGAAAAATGTTTAAATTATTTTTTTTTCGTAAAAGAAGGTTCATTAATAAATCCGCCAAGGAACAGAGTACAAAGAAGAGTACATACAATTTAAGTCAAGCAACAAACAACAAATTAACGACAACATAAGATGAGGCATAGTCATCCAAAACCACGGGGGAAAGAGATTCCCACTCGATCAGCAAAAAGTTTGGCTGAAGCAAAAGCAGGGCATCGATCAAAAACGGTGAAATTGCATCTGGTCTTTATAGCTAGTTGGGCCAGAGTGTCTGCCACTTGATTGCCCTCGCGCAGCACATGAGAGAGTCTGCAGCTACTAAAATGGATAAGTGAGGACCTGCAAACATCAAGTAAGGGGGCGAGAGGATGGTGAGGGGGCACAACATTGTTATTGATCAAATTGACAAGAGTTAAGCAGTTAGACTCTATCCAAACGTTTTCAAACCCTTTTGATATAGCAAGGTCAATGCCCAAATGCATAGCCCAAATTTCGGCGAGGATACTACTACCAGCCCCGATGAACTTATTGAATCTAATGATCCAATTCCCAGCTGAATCCCTAATGACGCCACCCACAGCTATGTTTTTGGAATCAGGATCGCAGGCGCCATCAATGTTTAAGAAGAAGGCGCCATCACGGAGCATACTGGATCTTTGTGATTGGGTTTCTGAGGATTGCCTAAGAAGAAGAATTCAGCAGCTTGTTTAGAAGCCTTAGCCGCCACTGCTTGGGGGTAGAAAGGTTCATGGTGGAAGATTTTGTTATTTCTTGCAAGCCATATGTTCCACAAACAGTATAAGAAGCAAGTACCAAACGGAACATTGTAATTTGAAGGTGTATGGGCGCCGACGCACGCCTTGAGCCAATCTCTAAAAGAATGATTATAGTCATGGAGGATATCCGGAACATTACAGTACTGCCAGATGGACCGAGAGGAAGGACAGTCTTTGAAGAGATGTTCCGCGGACTCATCACTTTGGCCACAAAGGACGCAATAAGGAAGGATTGGGATGCCCCTCTTATAGAGGGTTAAGTTTGTTGGGAGGGAGTCTCTACACACCAGCCAAAAGAAGAACTTGTATCTAGAGTGACATTGAATCTTCCAAACCCAATCGAGGTTTAAGGGAGTACCATGGGTTGGGGCAGTTAGCATAAGATAAGCTGATTTAACTGTGAATTCCCCATCCGCCGTGGGACCCCACGCATGGGTATCCGCGTTATTTGAGAGGTAGTTTCTGGGAGTACTGATCATGACGTTACAGAGCTCCCTTGGGAGCGCGAAGGAAAAACTTTCCCAGTTCCACTGTCCTGCATCGTTGAGTGCTTGAGCCACCTTTAGGCTGTTTTCATGCAAGAGCAGAGGACCCGTAATGAGGCTTCTTAACGGACCCTTACCAAGCCAATTCTGGTACCACAAGGAAGTCTGCCTACCAGAGGACCTCGTATGTTTAAATTATTTTTAATCCATCCAAATATAACATACATTAAGCAAATAATATGTATATATCATTTTGTTCAAATACATTCCAAATGTGAAATGTTACATTTAGGAGGCTAACAGTCCTACTTTAATACTCCTAGCATCCAAAGTGTGATCATATGAAGTGCAGCTTTAGGTTGATCCATAGCAACCATATGCCCAGCGTCATGTAGCTGTCATTAATTAATTAATTAAAATTAAGAGTTCACTTATATATAGCAAAAGTTAATACAAATTTTATCATACCTTGAGGAAAGTTAGAGGTCCATAGCTTCTGATAGTTCCTACTTCTTTATCATCAACCATGAACAAAAACTCTGGAGATTTTTCAAATTCTTCTTGACCTGACCACGTCATCGCTTCAACCCATCTTAAATTCCCTATCTCATTACATAAAAAAGTGATTAATTAAGTATATATCTATACTATTATATATGTCTTATGATTATAAATAACTTATTTAAACATAAATAAAATGTAACTAATTCCAATTTTTATTAATTCCATTTACAATTCCTTGTTTTTTCTTCATGATCCTCTCCAACTCTTTTCTTTATGCCACAAACTCTCTTTTATTTATTTTAAATTTAAAACTTCCTCACATTCAAATTTAACCATACGTTTTGGAAGTTAACATGAAATTGGCAAAAAGAATAATAAGTGATTTCCATTACCATAACTGATTTTAATTTGCAAGCCTGTATTATAATTATAGGGAAGGTTTGAAAATATTGTATCCAAATGTTAATAAATTTTAGGGTAAAATGCATTTAGGTATCTTGTGGTTAGAACCGAATCTACTTTGGTACCCTGAAAGACAAAATTTGACACTTTGGTACCCTGATGTTTGCGCCGTTAGAACGTTGGTACCATTTGGTTATTTTCCGTCAAGATTTTAACGGAAAATTGTTAACACTTTTGCAAAAATTACAAAATGCCCCCCAATAGTTTCCAAGTTTTCTAAAACATCCCTAGATCATAATATTTGAGGATCAAAATGATAATTATAACAAAATTTTTGGGTCAAAATGTAATTATGAAAAGTATTGGAAAAAGAATAAAATTACATATTAGTCCTTAATCTGAAAAATAAATGCAGTTTAGTCCTAAAACTGCATGGTTCGATGGTGAGAAGATAAAGTTTACAAAAGTTTTGTAAAAAATATAGAATGCCCCCAAATAGTTTCAAAATTTACAAAAAAAAAAGTCCCTAGATCATGATATTTGAGGACTAAAATAAAAATTACAAAAACTTTTTAGGGGTCAAAATGTAATTTTGGAAAGTAGAAAAAAGGAGATAATTACATATCGGTCCTAAATCAGGAAAATAAATGCAATTTAGTCCTACCCATATTCAATACAACTACTTAAATGAAATTTTGAAAGTAAACTTGAATAATTTGAAGAATATTCTCACTAATCAATTTACAAATTAAA
Source organism: Chamaecrista fasciculata (assembly GCA_003254925.1). Lineage (NCBI taxonomy): Eukaryota > Viridiplantae > Streptophyta > Magnoliopsida > Fabales > Fabaceae > Chamaecrista > Chamaecrista fasciculata. The sequence continues at coordinate 10,099 of QANZ01042179.1, forward strand.
TAATTAATATTTAGTTTCACTAAATAGTTTAATAAATCACTAAAATATTTATTTTTTATGAAATTATAATAAATCTATAATTTTTTCATGCAAGTTATTCAGTAAGTTATGATAGTAAAATATGATGAGCTAACTATAATATTTTATGTTTAAAATACATAATTACAATAAATATAATTATTTTAGTAAAATATTAACTAAAATTTAGCAATAAGTATAATAGTTGGTGCAAACCATAGGGTTTTTTGATTTGTTTAGTTTGTTGTGTTTTGATTCGTTTTACCAAAGGGAGAGAACTTAAACGCACAAAAGAATTCTTGTTGAGGAGTGAAATATGGTTTAAGCTACAATAGAAACTATCAAATAAGATGTAGTAGAAATCAACGGCTAAGATTGAGCCATGTCAATACTTTTTGTTAAATTTTGACGGAAAAAAGCCACAGTGTACCAAAGTGCTAATGGTGCAAACTTCAGGGTACTAAAATGCTAATGGCACAAACCACAAGGTATCAAAGTGCAATTTACCCTAAATTTTAAATAATTATTTGTAAATAATTTTTTTTTATCAACATATTTGCATGTTGGTTAGAGCATGCAAAGCTCCTAGTGTATATATAACATATGTTTCACTAACTTTTTTGAATTTGACATTGGGCCTTAATAATTTTTTTTTAGTTTAGTTAGACTGAGAACTATTAAATAAAAACAAAGCTTGAATTTTTCTTTTTAATTTAGTGGACCAATTGCTGAATCAAAATCTAATACCAACAAAAGTTGGCCCAGTTAGTAAGGAGTCGACTCATAACCCATAAAGTATTGAGTTCGCTTCCCACTGCCAATGTGAGGGCCTTGTTGGTAGACGATCTGTAAGTACCTCTATAAGCGCTCATAGAGCCTTGAAGCTTGCCCTGACCAAAGTGAGTCCCCAGGGCCCAACTCACCTAAATTTTTCTTGTAACAAAAAAAAAGTCTAGTTCTATATAGGGCAATCAAAGTTACTTAAAATGGTCCAAACACCTAAACGGGAACGACTTTCTTATCAAACCCCGATCCGACCGAAGGGTTTGGTCTAATTCTAATATTATTTTTTAAAATAGTATAAATTGAACCTAAAACTCCACTTTAATGGATCCAAATCCATATATGTTATTGTTCGAAATTTTTATTTTTATTTAATGTGTTTGCTCAAGGAAAAGCGAAAAGAATTATAGAATTTAAAAAAAAAACTTACCAAGCCAATTGCATAAAAGATCCTCTTCCCCAACATAGACAAGCATTCTTATACCTTCTTCAAGAAGTTCTGGAATTGGCACTTCAAGATTTCTCATCCAATCCTTCATCATAGAAAAATACACTTGTTGACTGCATGTAACAAACTCAATATTTACACCCAAAGCATCCTTCACTTCCTTCTTGTTCAACAATGTCTCCATGCTCGAGAAGTCATAGCATAACATTCCCTCACACTTCTTTCGGATGTCATAATACTGCACGTAGTTTTACATAAACACACAATATATACACGCATTCAGTACATTAATTATATATATGTATCTTATTGGGCTAAACTCAAAATATTGTAATTGGTTTAGGCAAGACTAAGGTAAAGTTTTTTATATCTTTACTATAAGGTACATCAATGAACATTTGACATGTGACAAAAATTTGATGCTTAATCAATCATAATGGAGAGAGAATATTAATCGCACATTTTTATATGACTAATCATAGAATAAAGAAAATGTAAATAAAACTTATAATTGGAGGAACCTTAAAGTAAAGATATAAAGAATTTTACTTAAGTTTTTTCCAATTGTTTTATGCAAAATAAAACAGTATATATATATATATATATATATAAAAGCTTCTCACATTGATATTGTCATTGAGGAACACAATGTAATTGAATATGTTGGTGCAGTCTGAAAAGGCATTGATGCAAGCCTCTCCTCCTTTAGAGGCTGACCAATTCATCAACAAATTAAAAATCACAAGTTTTTAGTGCAAAGAATGATATATAGTAATATAAATATACATTATTCAATAATAAAGAGTGAATTTAACTGGTAATTAATACCGCAATCTTTGATTGACTGATTGCATATTGGGAGCAATTTCATGTTGATATCATCATATGTAGATTTATTAATTAATCCTCTTTGTAATGCAAAATCTGTATATGCTGGGTACTGAATTTCTGGGTTGGTTAGTCCATTCCCAATAGCAAATCCCTGTTTAACGAATTAATTATAATATATATTAGTCTATGCTAATGATGTTTAACAAATAGTTATTGAGTAATTAAGAGTAATGTGACCTTAAGGTTGATATAAATTCCTTCTTTGGCTTTGTTTCCTTTATGAACACGAGAAGCAAGAGCTGGAATGTAGTGTCCGGCATATGATTCTCCAGTAATATAGAAGTCATTCTTAACAAATTGAGGATGTTCTTTGAAAAATGCCTGAAATCATTTTAAAGTTAAGGTTAAAATGCAAACTCCCCCTAAACTTTGAAAAGTGACAAAAAAATTTCTTAAAATTTTGATTTTGTGCAAACAACTCCCTTTTGTTAAGATTTTTATTCAAAAAAATCGATTCCTTTTTTTACAATTTTATGAATGTTACGTTGTTGTTGCATTTTATGTTAAATCTAATCGAAAACTAATTATTATGGTAACTAATAGTATAAAAAACTAAAAACTTTCTTCGTTATTTCAATGAAAATTTTAACAACAGTGGATTATTTGCATAAATAAAAAATTATGGACTCTTTCGTCACATTTCATATATGAAGATTAATCAAAACACATGATGATTTGGGTTAATACCTGTAAGAAGTCATACAAGTCATTGCTAACACCATCTTCATCTTCTGGAATGTCAATTGGATCTGAAGTGTAGCTAAAACCTGTTCCGATAGGCTGGTCTACAAATAAAATGTTTGATATCTACAAATAAAGTAAAAAGACATTAAACATGATATATATATAGCTTTGTGTATACACATACATATATACATATATAAATATAGAGATACCACATCCCAGCCAAAGCCATTCAATTGAAGAGATAAGTCTTGAGAAATCTGGAAAGGACCATTCTCATAAAAGAGAGCCAATTCACTACTACAACCTGGTCCTCCACTCAACCATATCACTACAGGACCATTACTCTGGTTCTTTGATCCATACAATTCAAAGAAGAAGTAGAACATCCTGCACATTATATATAATTATATATATAGCATAGACATTAATAATTACTAGGGAAATGCTTGTTTTTGGTCCCCATACAGCACATTAATTTCAATTATATCCTAAGTTTCAAATTTGAGTCGATTTTATCCGTTGCACTAATTAAATTCAAAAAATTAATTAATGACAAACTCTATGTGGCATATGACATGTAAAGTAAAAGTTGTTGAAAAAGATATTAAATCTTGACTCAAATTGAAAACCATATTAAGTTCCTCATTAGTTCCTTGAATGGAGTTAGGACAAAGAATCAAATTGATCAAGATTTGAAATTTTAGAGATAAAATTTGAAATTTGAACAATGGGAAAGTATTGAACTTTATAAATTTCATCACACCATATCTATGGTACGACAAAGAGAACAATGAAAATGAAAAACTCAATTTAACTAATTAATGAAAGAATAATTAAATTAGAGTAAACTAACAATTTAGTCCTTAATTAAAAGGTAAATGAATTAACAATTCAGTCCTTAAAAGATTAAAATATGTAGTTTAGTAGCTGAAAGATCCAAATTGTATACTTACTAATCTTTTTCATAAACTAAAGAATGTATACCCACCATTTGATTTTTTTATGGACTAAAAAGTAAATTGTTTGGATCTTTTAAAGATTAAATTATGTATTTTAATCTTTCAGAGACTAAGTTATCAACTTGGTGACGTTTGAGAGACTAAATTATTAGTTTAGTCAATAAATAAACATACCTTGCAGATTTGGAACGTGGAAGGGAATAATAGCCAGCATAATGACCCAAGTCTTGAGCAGCAAGGTTAGGGAATACAAGCTTCTTCTCAAATATCTTTCCTTTCGGCAAAAACAGAGGATCACTTAATACTGTGTTCATGGAATGCTTTGGACATAGGTTTAACTCTCTAATCAGCTTTTCTCCTTCAGATCTTGAAGATGATGAGCCATGGCCAGTCCTAATAGGACATGTTGCAGATGATAATGGTGAAATTAACATAATTAAAACACAGAATTTGAGGAAGATTGATGGTGGTATTAATGATGAAATCGCCATTGTTTAGCTAGGTTTGTGAAAGGAAGCTGTGTCACAAGCCAGAGCTATTCTACTTTTGGGTTATATATTAGTAGTAATTTTCACATATGGATATGGTTGATTCATTAAATTATTGATATATGTTAGTGATATTTATGATTTATGAAGTTGTTAAAGAACATAAATGATACATATTAAACGTGTATTTATTATCGTAATGCCACTGAATGTCTGTATCCCTTGGAGTGAATAATGGTGGCCGTTGGGTTAATATTGGCTTTTCCTCAACATTCAATATGAAATTAATTGATAATTAATAGGCATGTGTATTTGTGATATCCGTTAGGCTATATTAAAAAAAAAAAAGTCATCATAATTTCAAATTTTCAATAGAGAAATTCTTGTTCTCTCTGCCTGATTTTATTTGACAAAAAGAATTTGGTGTACAATCGACTCCATACTTTAAGAGTATCGAAAATACTTTTGCCATAAAAAAATTTACATGAATATTCATTTTTAATATATATATATATATATATTTCTTTTCTTTTGGATGCACGAGTTTATTTTTAAAAGGGTAAAATGCACTTTGGTACCCCTGTAGTTAAAATCGAATCTACTTTAGTAACTTGAAAGACAAAATTTGACACTTTGGTATCCTGAGGTTTGCGCCGTTAGCACTTTGGTACCCTGTGGTTATTTTCTGTCAAGATTTAACGGAAATTTGTTAGCACTTTTGCAAAAATTACAAAATGGCCCCAAATAGTTTCAAAATTTTCAAAAATGTCCCTAAATCATAATATTTGAGGACTAAAATGAAAATTATAACAACATTTTGGGGTCAAATGTAAGTATGAAAAATATTGGAAAAATAATAAAATTACAGATTAGCCATAAATCTGGAAAATAAAATGGAGTTTAGTCCTAAAATTGTGTGGTTCGATGGTGAGAAGATAAACTTTACAAAATTTTTGAAAAAATTACATAATGCCCCCAAATAGTCTCAAATTGGTATATTTAATAAATAATTAAATTAATTATGATCATATATTGTAGAAAGTCAATCTTATTATAATGTGCCCCAAAGACTATTTTGAAAAATATAAAAGTTTCTTGACCTTAAATGGAAGATAAATCAAACAATAGAGATACATAGTTGTTTTTTGTGTCCCAAGGACCAATCTGATAAAGATGACAAACATTTGAGTTCAATATGTGATTAATTAAGGACTTGGTTGAGAGAAGTTCTATAAAAAAGGGAAGATTTTGATTCATCAAAATTCTAACGATCTTTCTGCAATTTCTTTTTAATAACTCTCAAGTTCTTGAAATGAAATTGTAGAAAACTCGATCAATTGTTTTAGTTTGTTGTGTTTTGATTCGTTTTACCAAAGGGAGAGGACCTAAACGCACAAAAGAAATCTTGTTGAAGAGTGAAATATGGTTTAAGCAGCAATAGAAACTAACAGATAAGATGTAGTAGAAATCGACGGCTAAGATTGAGCCACGTCAACACTTTTTGTTAAATCTTGACGGAAAATAACCACAGGGTACTAAAGTGCTAACGGCGCAAACCTCAGGGTACCAAAGTGTCAAATTTTGTCTTTTAGGGTACCAAAGTGAATTCAATCCTAACTACAAGGTACCAAAGTGCATTTTACCCTTTTTAAAATTGAAAAACACTAGTAGATTGGTAGAAAAATGTATAATTTATTGTCCACACATACACTGCATGTATGAAATATCATACATAAATTTAAAAGTTATGTATGCAAAATGTTACATTTAGATTTAAGGAGGCTCCTATTTTAGGTTGATCCATAGAGACCATGTGCCCAGCCTCATGTACCTGTCATTATTTCACTAATTAGTTAATTAATCAAGTTCAAGAAATTAAAGCTAGCGTATAATTCACTTATAACAATGCCACACGGATAAATCAAGCGCACTAATTAAAGTTAATAAAAATTTAATCAAACCTTGAGGAAAGTTAGAGGTCCATCACTTTTCATGGTTCCTGCTTCTTTACCATCAACCATGAATGATAAATTGAGAGATTTTCCAAATTCTTCTTGACCTGACCACGTCATAGCTTCAACCCATCTTGAGTTCCCTGCCTCATCAGAAAGGTGATTAATTATGTATAAATATGTAATGATCATTTGAAAAGTGATTTATGGTCAAGTTTGTGCAGTTAATTAGTGGAGACATGAAGAGACGGGGAGAGACATTATGAATCTTGTACACTTTAGTATTTTGAACCTCTCATTTTCACTCTCTAGCTATTCATATATCTGTGGTTAAATGGTCATTTTGGTCATCAAACTATTTTTTATTCCGTTTTGGTCCTCAAACATGGAGTTGGTTTCATTTTGGTCGTCAAACTATTTTTTGTTCCATTTTAGTCCTCAAACCTTCACATTTGTTTCGTTTTGATCTTCAAATTTTCACATTTGTTCAGTTTGCGGTGATTTTCAGCATTGACACATCAGCATTGAGTCAAATTTGGGGGCATAATTGAAACTAACGCTTCACATTGGGGGCACAATTGACACAAATGAAACGTTAAGGGCATAACTGAAAATCACCACAAACGTTAGGGGCACTAAAGGGTCTTTTGCCTATATCTTCGGTTAAATGGTCATTTTGGTCATCTAACTTTTTTTATTCCGTTTTGGTCCTCAAACATGGAGTCGGTTTCATTTTGGTAATCAAATTATTTTTTGTTCCATTTTGGTCCTTAAACCTTCACATTTGTTTTGTTTTGATCTTCAAATTTTCACATTTGTTCTATTTTAGTGCTCAAACTTTCATATATGTTTCATTTTGGTCCTCAAACTTATAATAAGTGATTTGACAAAGAGAGAGAAAAATTCACTCTTTAAAAGAAAAACCAACTATAAATTTATTTCATTTTGGTCATCAAACTTATAATAAGTGACCTGATAATGAGAGATAGAAGAATTTTCACTCTTTAAAAGAAAAATCAAAAATAAATTTGTTGTTAAATATTTTTATTTAAGGTGATAGTTCGAGAAAAGAAAATTAAAATTAACTTACCTAGCCAATTGCACATAAGATCTTCTTCCCCTGCTTAGACAAGCATTCTGATACCATGTTCAAGAAGTGCAGGAATTGGCACTTCCAAATTTCTCATCCAATCATTCAACATATTATCATACACTTCTGTACTACATGACACAAAATCCAAATCCCCAACACCTAAAGAGTCTTTCACTTCCTTCTTGTTCAACAATGTCTCCACGCTTGATAAGTCATAGCACAAAGGTCCCTCACATTTCTTTCGAATGCAATAGTACTGCATTATATATATTGTTATATATGTATATTATTCTCATTTCTCAAGTAATATAATCCAGCAAGCAATATAAATGTAGCTTCATACATTGATGTTGTCATTGAGGGACAAAATCTATTCGAATATTTGTTCACAATTTGTTAAAGCAGTCATGCAAGCATCTCTACCTTTAGAGGTTGATTATATGCTGGGAGCAACTTGTTGATATTGTCATAATCAGATTGATTAATTAAGGGTGTGTTTGGATTAGAAGTTGGTAATGAAATGATGATTTTATGTAATGAAATGGTAATGAGAAAATTATGTAATAAAAATGTAATGAAAATGGTGTTTGGATTAGTTTGAGATGTAATGAAAAAAATAGGATGTGAAATTATGAAAAAGGGTATGTAATGATTGTGGTTGGTTGAAATAAATATATGGTTTTTTTAAATTGTATAGGGGTAGAATTGATAATTGATAATTGAAATAGATAGAAATAAAAAAATAATATTTTGACTTTTTGGTTGTGGTGGTTATGAAATGAAATGGTAATGAAATTGTCTCGGAATTTGTGCTAGATGTGAATATTTGTAATGAAGGTTGGAGTAGTACTATGTAATGAAATGAAAGGACCAAAATGTAAATAACATGAAAATTTTTAAAAACCTACCATTTGGTCTATGATTTTATAGAAATTGAACGAATTGGTCCTTACGAAAGTGAAATATATCTCTTGACCCGTAAAAAATTGCATTCATCAATGATTGGGTTTTCTATATTGAAANTCTCTTGACCCGTAAAAAATTGCATTCATCAATGATTGGGTTTCTATATTGCAAACTTTCCACCAAAAAAAAAATTGAAGGACCAAAATGTTATCCACGAAAAAAATGTGGGACAAAAAATTATATATTAATCGAAACGGTTTGTCTTTTTGCGGGTAATAATATGACTGTTGATCTTCACGCATGAGCACATCGCACCATCCACTTTTCTTCCACTATC
>QANZ01042179.1:19531-35643 GCA_003254925.1 Chamaecrista fasciculata
CCTATCCTATATTTATACTTTTTTTTCGAATATTTCGGGTATTTCGGATACCCGTCGGATACCGGATATCGGATAGGATACGGATACTAATTTATCGGATATGGATAGTGCCAAAACCACCGGATATCCTATCGCAATCCCTACTGACACATACCAAGTCCCAGCCATAATCAGTCCACTCAAGAGACAAGTCTTTAGTGATATAAAAAGGACCATTCTCATAAAAACAAAGCCAATTCACTGCTACAACTAGAGGTCGTCACTTTTGTTCTTTCAAGATTCAAAGAAGTAGAACATCCTGCAAATTATGTATAATCATATTTATAACAAACATTAATGAATATATCACTTTTTAATACATATATAGAGTAAATTAATGATTTGGTTTTCCCTAAAAAATGATAAAGTTCTCAATTTAGATCCCAAAAGATAAATTATAAGATTTAGTCATAAGGCATCATATAGTTATAAATCTATCTTTCCACATTTTTTCTATGGAGGCAATCCAATCCTTGATCAAAACAGACTCAAATAAGGTCTTGCCGAAAAACACCATTTTCTAGCATATTTTCAGGATATTTTATAATTCTGAGACAAATTTCAATCATCTAATAACAAAGGGGGAACAGATTTGCAAAACTGACTTTGAAGTTTACAAAAGTTCTCCATCATCATCTTTCATTAACTTAATCAATGAATCCTTGAGATCAAAATAGAGTTAGCATGAAATAATCACTAAAACATCCTTGAAGACTTTTCCAAGAAAAGTCGGTGAGTATCCCTCAAATATTATGTAATCTTGCATTATGTCATATATTACCAATGTTTTCTTTGGAATGAACAAGTATTATAATTTAGACAAACCTTAGACAACCATTACCATTTTTAAGGGCAATTGTCTTCCATTTTTTTTTTGATAATAATGAAATTCATTAAAAAGAAAGCAATAACATAGGGGTATAACAGTTTGAGGTTATACGGCTTATCTACCACTAGAGGAAGCAGATAAATTACAAGGCAAGGTTACATCAGAGAGGATAGTAGAGGTATCCCTGCTTGCAGAGTTACAAGTTCTAGGAAAAGATAAATGCATAAAGTCATACAGGCAAGGTAAGGTAATAAAGCTAGGCATAGCATGAAAGATAGTTTTTGGGCAAAGCTTAGAACGAGCCCAGTTTGCTAAGCAATCAGCTGGCTGATTTGCTTCCCTGTAGATATGGTGGATAGAGACCTCTTCAAAGTGTTGCAGGAAACATCTGCAGTTATGAATAAGAGAGAAGAGATGATGATGAGTTAGAGAATTCGAATCAGTTATGAGTTTAACAGCAAGAGAGGAATCTGTTTCCACAATGAGATGTGTGATATTTAGATCTTTAGCAAGTTGTAAGCCATGAAGAATGCTCCAGAGCTCAGCTTTAAGAATGTTTCCTGTACCAAGAAAAATAGAATAACCCGAATACCAGTTTCCATTATAATCTCTTATAATACCACCAGCTCCTAAACAATTATCCTTTGCTGATCCATCACAGTTTAATTTAAAGAAAGGAGGAGTAGGTTTAATCCAGTTTATATAAGAAGTGGTTGTAGTGGGTTCAGCAGTGGAAAAGGAAGAATAAAGGTAATAATATTCAACAGCTTCTGCTTTGCTCGAGTTAATAATAAGAGGAGGATTGAAAGGTTTCTGATTGAAGATAAACTGATTTCTAGCTAACCAAATATTTCTGATCATAATGATGAAGAAGAAAAACCAAGGAATATTATAAATATAAGCTTTTTTCTGAGAACATTGAAATTTAAGCCAAACAGGGAAAGGAGAATCATTATTACAGATAGAAGGAGTTCCAAATACTAGAGACTTTGGGACAGAGTCTGAAAAAATGATTTAAATCTTCAATGGTATCCTTACAAAGGGGGCATAAAGGAGAAGGGATACAATTTTTTGTAAAGAGATTTGAGTTGGTAGGTAAGGCATTATTAAGGAGATTCCAGATAAAAAGAGGATAACGAGGGGGAAGTTTGATTTTCCACATCCAAGTATGTTCCGAAGGTGTGTGATTTTTAAAGAGGGTGAGGTAAGCAGAGGAAGTGGTGAAAAGACCATTTGTATTAGGTGACCAAGTTAAAAAGTCTTGAATTGTATTAGTTAAATCAAAAGGGGTAGAAGAAATGAGATTGATAATATGAGAAGGAAGGTTATAAGGGATCAGATTATAGTTTAAAGTACCAGAATGACTAAGGTAGGAGGAAATAGTGTAGGCTAAATGATTATAGGGGAGAGGACCCATAAGGATATTAATAAGAGCTCCACAGGGAAGCCAAATATCAGTCCAGAACTTAATAAGTTGACCATTGCCCGGAATCCAAATTGAGTTCTGTTTAAGAATGTTATTATCTTTATTAATGCTTCTTCTAATATAGGATTTATTGGTCTTATTTTTTTCAAGATTATTTCCATACTTAAGTCTAAGGACATTAGAGTATAGATTTGATTTATTGGAGAGGATGTTCCATCTAATCTTAGCCATAAAGGAAGCATTAATATGTTGAGATTTTCTAATACCCAAGCCTCCATAAATTTTTGGAGTAGTAATAGAGTCCCAATTAACATGATGTATTTTTCTAGCAGAATCATCATGGCCCCAAAGAAAGTTACGAGTGATAGAATCTATCTTATTGTGAATAGAGACAGGTAAGGAGAAGGATTGCATGGCATGAGAGGAGATAGAGGAAAGAGTAGAGTTAATTAATTGAATTCTACCAGCCATTGATAGAGAATTTCTTTTCCAGCCTTGAAGTTTAGTGTAGAGATTATTAATGATGAAATTAAAGTCAGATTTATTATAAGAAGGTTTCAGAGGAAGTCCTAAGTAATTTCCGAGAGAAGAAGAGTTAGGAATATTCATATGGTTATTAACATAGTTTTTGAAGGAGTTGGGGACAGTACTTGAGAACCAAATTTTTGATTCATCTAAGTTAAAATTCAGATGGGAAGTGTCAGAGAAGTTTTTAAGACACGAGTGGATGGTGGAGATGTTTTTAGTGGTAGCTTTGGCAAAGAGAAGAATATCATCAGCAAAAAGTAGGTGTGAGAAGGTAATATTATTGTTGTTTCTACTATTTGTAAAAGAGAAAGGATTCCAGTTTTTGTTATTTACTTCTCCAAGGATTAAGTGATTGAGGTATTCCATGGCAAGGATAAAGAGATAGGGAGATATGGGGTCTCCTTGTCTAATACCTCTTTGAGGTTTAAAGCTAGGAAGTTTTCTACCATTAATAGTGGGAGTGTAATGGAAAGAATGAAAGATAGATTTAATAAGAGTGATCCAGAGGTTAGGGAAGTTAAAAAGCTTGAGCATGTGTAGAATAAAATCCCACGAAATAGTATCAAAAGCTTTAGTAATGTCAAGCTTGATGACCATCCAACCATTTTTTGATTTAGAGAGGTTCATGGAATGAATAATTTCATGAGCAGTTATAAATAAGTCGTTTATATGTTTCCCTTTTTGAAAGGCACCTTGAAAAGGAGAGATTAAATTTGAAAGGAAGGGTTTTATTCTGTTAGAGAGAAGTTTTCCTAAAATCTTATAATGGGTAAGACAAAGTCCAATGGGTCGAAGGTGGGAAGGTTTGGAGGCATTTTTGATTTTAGGGATAAGACAAAGGATAGTGTTTCCCCACGATTGAGGGATGTGACCAGAGATAAGGATGTCTTTAATAAGAGCTGTAATTTGGTCTTTGATAATATACCAAAACTTTTGATAGAAGATGGCATGAAGGCCATCTTCTCCAGGACTTTTAAGAGGATGTAATTGAAAACAAGCATTTTTTATTTCTTGGTCAGTTGGAGGATAAGTTAGAATATTTTTTTGTGAATCAGTAAGGGTTGGTAAGGAGCTAATGGAGGGAAGGGGGATAGAAGATGAGGTATTATAAGAGTAGATAGTAGTGAAGTGATTTAGAATAGAAGTTTCAATATCATTTTGGTCCCAAGTAATGGTACCATCTTCCTTGGTTAAGGAGAGGAAGTTGTTTCTCTTTTTACGGATAAGGGCATTTTGATGGAAGAATTTGGTATTTCTGTCTCCCAGGGAGATATAGTTGACTCTCGATTTCATATGCCAAAGGTCTTCCTCTTGTTTTAAGATGAGGACAAGTTTTTGTTGAAGAATTTTTTCTAAATGAAGGTGTTGGGGTGTCGGATTGTTGCAGAGGATATTTTGGAGGCCAAGGATACGGGAATAGAGGTGATTTTTTTCATAAAAGATATTTTTAAAATGTTTCTTACTCCAGTTTTTTATTTCAGTTTGTAAGTTATTGATATTGTCATTAATATTATTGAGGTTGTTATTCCAAGTTTCTTCTATAAGGTTGGGGAAGGAGTGGTGATTAAGCCAAAAAGTTTCAAGCCTGAAGAAACTTTTATGTTTAGGCTTATTTTTAAGGATGTTAAGAAGAAGAGGGCAGTGATCAGAGTGTGTACGAGGTAGGTGAGTAACAGTTGAGTTTGGGAAGATATTAAGCCAAGGGATATTAGCTTGACACCTGTCAATTCTAGTTCTTATAGTTTTACCATGTTCTCTATTGTTTGTCCAAGTAAAAAGAGGGCCAATGAAGCCTAGATCGATAAGATTGCAAGAATGAAGAAAGTTATTAAAGTTAGTCATTTTGCTAAGGCTAGGTGGTCTACCCCCAAATTTTTCTTTAGTTGAAGCAATATCATTGAAGTCACCAATGAGCATCCAAGGAAGAGTAAGATCATGAAAAGCAAAAGATATATTATCCCACAGTTTTTTCCTAATATCATATTTAGGGCTAGCATAGATGGCAGAGAGAAGAAAGAAGAGGTTATTTACCTTGACTTTGCAATGGATTTCCTGAAAGGAAGAAGCCAAAGGCTCAATGGAAACAATGTGGGAGTGCCACAAAATCCATATCCCCCCCGAGAAACCCATAGCATCTATTTTGAAGTAGCTATCAAAGCCCAGGTTTGAGATGATATTATGAGCTCTGATGCCACTGATTCTGGTCTCAGTGAGTATAACAATGTCAGGAGAGAACTTGAGTTGAAGGTCATGAAAAGCTCTTCTGAAGTCACCATTGGCTGCGCCTCTAATATTCCAGGCAAGGATATTCATAGGTAAAAAAGTTGGGTGAAGAGGAGGGGATGATGTTGAGGAAGAGACAGAGGAATCAGGGATGGGATTGGTTGGGTTGTATGCAAAGGCTGGATTGAGATGTAGATTGTAGTCTACGGTTCCTGAGTCTATGTTTAAGGAGCATTCTATGTCTATGAAGATGTCTACTAAGTGAGGGGGGCCTGTGAAAGAAACACAGTGATTTTGATTTCCTATTAGAGTGAAATCTGTGCCTGAGAGAGGGAAATTTAGATTGTGTATTAGAGGGGAGGAGTGAAGATCTGTGATTAGGGGGTTTGGTGGTGGTGGAGGGACAGGAAACCAGTTGTAAGACATCATGTTGTTGAACCTGGGTGAGGGGAGTACAAAGGTGTGGTTTAGACGAAGAAGAGATGCAATTTCTCGGGTGTGTGTGTTCCTGGTGTTCCTTATGTAGGCTTGTCCTAGGAGACTCGCCCAACAGAGATAAATAGAAAAATAATAAGTAGAATAAAGAGTGATGACTTTGAGAATAATAATTAAGATGTCTTTGAGGCGTGAATGACTTTGAGGCGTGGAAGAACACTATTCTTAAAGAGTGATTGCCTATACACCGGGAAAAAATAGGCAAGCCCCTTTCAAGATACAACAAAGCCTATGAATTGAACTTAACATACTATTTCATGGTATATCTTGTCTTACATCTTGTGTGGTTTGAATAAGTATTTATAATTGGCCAAAAGATATAATTCATAAGATATGTCTTTTCATTTGAAATATGTATTTATTAACTACTAATAGACACTATCTAAAAGTTAGATCTCTTCCTAATAAAATATGTCTATTAGATCTTTTTCAAATGAAAGGATATGTCTACTAATTAATGATAGACACCTTTTCTTATGTCTCTTGATGAAATCAAGCATATAAACAAAATTAATTTAATATATTAACTTAATTATAAGATATAAATAGAGATTTATTTATTTTATCCAAAATAACCACATTAATAACATTACAAATTATCCAACAATGAGTAAGTGTATAATTTGGTTTTTGAAAAATATTAAAGTTGACAAATTTTATATTGAGAATTGAGAGATATAGTTTATATTCTTCAGTCATTTTTATATCTGCAAGCTAGTCCCTACAAAATTGTAACTTATGTATTGAATAATTAACTTTCAAAGATTGAGTTATCATCTTGTGTATTCTATAAATTAAATTTCTAAAGATTGAGTTGTTATCTCTTGTATATGTTTCAACCACTTAAATTGTCGAAAAGCCTCAATCAGTATATATTCTCCTCCATAGTTCACAAATTGATTAGCTCTTTTTTTTTTTTAGTTTCCTACATCCATCGAAGGTAATCTTGTTCAAACATTGTCACGCATTAAATGTAAGTACATCTTTTAGCAAAGATTCAAATCTGAATTTATCATGTTGTGAGAGACTAATCCCCTATATATACTAGACACGACCCTCTTAGTATGATTAGCCAATTTGATCCAAGAAACATTGACACATCACAAATTCATCCCAAATTAAAGTAAGCATAAACAATATAATGTTTAATTTATTTTAAGGGTAAATTACACAAACGGGTCCTGTGGTTTGACCTATTTTCAGATAGGGTCCCTGTAATTTAAAAAGTGTCAAATTGGGGGCCTGTGATTTCTTCCGTTAGCAAATAGGGTCCCATGTGGTTTTCTCTATCCAAATTAACAGAATTAGGTTAGAATGAATTTCAATGTGTACTGTTTTGCAATTTTAGCCAAATTCTTTTTTATTATAAAAAAATTAAAAAAAAGGAGCTTGCGACGAAGCTTGCTGGGTTCTGAACAGAGAAGATCGTGTTTCAGACGGAGGGGATCGTCGTCGTCATTCATCAACGGAGGACGGCGAGCTGGGGTTTGCGGCGCAGAGAAGGAACATGGATAGCTTGGTCGCTTCCTTCACTTCTTCCCCTAAAAGGAGGTCAGTACTGATTAATTAATTGGTAATTAATTATTGAATTGAAATGTGATGGAGAAGGAAGAATTGGATGGGATTTTATTAAGTAATTTGGTGTTAAAATTACAATCCACGATTAAAATTAAAAATCATATTTTGTTATTAAATTTGAATAAATATTTTAACAAAATGACTAATTTATTTATAAATACATCTTTTAGGAATTAATTTTTATAATTATATCTTTTAAAGTATACGTTTATTTCACTTGCCACGTGGAACAAAGAGTGCAAACTAAAATTAGTTTAAATTGAATCAAACCTTGAGAAAAGTAAGAGATTCATAGGTTTTCATGGCTCCAACTTCTTCACTATCAACCCTAAACGAAACTGTGGGAGCTGCTCCAAATTGTCTTTGACCTGACCATACCATGGCTTCAACCCATCTTGAGTTCCCTGTCTCATTTGAAAATTTGTTTTTAATGTAATTACAATCAATTTAATTCTTTTTTTAATATATTAATTAAAATTTTACAAAAAATATGATTTTAATTTCTATTATCAATTGTTAAGAGTAATATTAACAAAATTTAAAATTATCTTATATTTATCGTTAAATTTGTAATGTCCTAGAATATTATAGTAGAGAGAACAAAAACTCTAAAGAAAAACAGTGTTACACGACCCTTTTTGAAACTCAAAAATTAAAAAAAAAAAACTGAGAACAGATACATGAGGCTCGGCCTCTACAAAAGCCACACAGAACCCAATTCAGAATACATGCAATAAAATTACAACTAACTACCTCCTCAGCAACTTCCAGCCCAAACTTGACAAACCTGAAACTTGCACTAAGACACTGAAATGTTGTAGGGTGAGAATCTAGGAGATTCTCAGTAGGGTTTAAGTCTCTCTACTTAACCCACGGTCCTCACTCAAACACATACTTCAAACAAAGGTTTAGACATGCATAGCTAACTCAAAAGTAAATAAGCAGATACGTATCAAATCAATAACTCAAATTTAATTAGCAGTCAACATATATAACAGTTCTGAATAACATAATACATTAATAACTGTACAACTAGTAAGCTGGTGGGACTCACGTGTCAACACTTCATCCATATAGGGCCCAGTACTCATATACAGGAATACCAGCACAACAACACCATATCGTAATAAATAATAGTACCATAAAGCTGGTGGTGACAAATCGTGTCAACCAATACCTCATCATAGATAACCAACACAAATGTCATGTTCAAACAACATTGGTCATCAAGACCTAGGCTTGCAGAACGTCTCCCGGTATGCGCACATACCAAACAATCTGTCACCTAAAGAATCCACACTTAGGCCAACTATGGAATCCACCATAGTCATTACCCGAATACTCATCACGAATAAACGGGGAGGGACTCACCCCTCAGTGAAACATGACATACAACAAACTCATCATATCTCAATCTTAATTCCACAATCACACATATCCACATGCTCTTTAATTATTCACAATTCATGTCAATACTCAAGGCTTACCAAACCAATACATGTCATTCACATTCAACTCATTACGTTACTTATATTTCACACATTTAAACATGATTAATCTCAATTCATGCATAATCACTTGCACATGAATCCCAAATCCTTCAAAGGGGTGCAAGTATACAACATACATACTCAATTCACTAACTTTCACAAACTATTTATTATCT
The DNA here is from genome assembly GCA_003254925.1 of Chamaecrista fasciculata. NCBI lineage: Eukaryota > Viridiplantae > Streptophyta > Magnoliopsida > Fabales > Fabaceae > Chamaecrista > Chamaecrista fasciculata. Next base: position 28,316 of record QANZ01042179.1, read on the forward strand.
ATTTATCAAACACTAATATTTTCATCAATAAACCACTTAAGCATTATAAGTTTCTCTTCAAACAAGTCCCAAAACAGATTGGGACACAAAGGCATGAAAACTACCCTTTTTGGAGCAAATTAAAGTGATGAAAAACAGGGGCAACAGCAACCCTTCGTTTTTCTTCCCAAAACTTTGTTTCTTTACAAATAGGTCCTCAAACTCGTTTTCCCTTCATAAAAATTCATGGCTTTGCAGAAAAACTCAACAAATATCACACTCGTCAATTATTAAACTCAAGCATGTGAATCATAACCTCAAGTTAGCACATTTATCTCAAATTCATAGACTATACATGCCTTCTACCTATATACACACCAAAGATTACTAAACAAATCATACATCATACATGCATCAAGCAATTCATCATTCAAGCAACTCTAGAGAAACCCTAAGCAAACCCAAGCACGAAATCAGATTTGAGAGAGGAGAGAAAGAGCAAACCCTACCTAGAATCAATTTAGTCCTCAAACTCCCAAATTTCTGAACTTCTCCAAGTTAGGTAGTCATTTTTCGATCTGCTTTTCCTCTCAATCCAACCGTCTAATCTGCAAAATAGAACTAGGGATAGCTTTGTCTCGTTCTAAGCTTCGAATCGACTGCTAGATCGTCCAAATCTCTTCTTCCTCTCTCTCTTTCAATCTTATATTTCTAATTTTTATTAAAATGCTAAAACTCTAATTCTTCCCCCCAAACTTTCTAACTTATATTAAAATACTCCTTCACACCTATATTTTCTTCATAAAACTCTTATTTATTTCATTTCAATCCCTTCTTATCATGTTTACACTCTTTAATTATACTCACTTGTTTTGTAACAACTTCTAAATCTTTCGATTTAGTTTCTTTAACAATGGGATGTTACAAAATTTCAGTTAATATCTTTAACAAATAAATTAAATTGATTACAATTAAATATTTTATAACCTAAATTTTATGATACTATTTTTCAAGGATTAAATTAATAATCTATCATCTTTTAAATACTAAAGTTTATATATATATATATATTATTTTGGGTCATATCATGGCAGCCCATGAAAGATGGGTTGATCCCTAGTATAAGCCTATCATCGGCCCATTATACAAGCAATTGTAGGAGTAATGGACTTCATTGGATAGTGTAAGTCTAACCAAAAATATAATTGGATAATGTAAGCAAAAGTTTATTTGGTTTGAAAATTGAAATGAAATGGACAGAGAAACTTGGGCCCGTTTGATTTGATTCTCTAAAAATAATTTTGTTTCTAAAAACTAAAAATTGTAGTTGTTCAAAATTGAGTCTTTAAAATTGTTTTCAAAATTGTTTTCAAAAACCAAAAGAAGTTTTTAAAATTGTTTTTAGACTCAATTTTAAATATAGTTGTTCAAAAACAAAAATTAAAAAAACTTATTTGATAAACCATTTTTGACATCACAGGCATAGAAATCCAAGGGCAAATGAGACAGCAAGAGACTTTAGCAATATTACAAAATTGCCATTCATGAAGTGCTCTTCGCCTCTTTTTAAAAAGGATAAAACTTATATCAAGTTCCTTATGTCCTTGCTATCAAGTTCCACCAATCACAAATTTTGATTACATTATCTCTCTTCAATAATTGGTCATGCAAAAAGTAGTTTTTAATATTCTCTCTCTATCATGATTAGTCATATATAAAATTTTTGTCACGTGTCAAATGTTGATTGGAGAACTTGATAGCAAGGATGTAGAGTGATGAACTAGGATTTGGCCGAGCATCGTTTCCCGGTTCACCGCAAGATTTTCCTGCAAGATAATGAACCACAGGGGGTCTCCCCTGTGATTCACCTCCGAAGCTTAAGTTAATGTTGGGTGATAAGAGATGAGAATATGAGCTAGCATGAGTAGCGTGAGTAACGTACCTTTCATAGAGTTACCATCTTGTATTTATAGGCTCATTGAGGAGAGTCCATTTAAGGAAACTTCCTTGATTGTAAGTAGAGATATCTTCAGTGATATGAAAGGTGAATCATAATCTTTCCTATTTCATGTAGGAAGATATTGTTTTTCCAATTAAAGATAAGTGAATCACTATTTCCTTATTTGCGTAAGGCGCCTTGATGGCCAAGGCAGAATCCATGGGAAGAATCTCTAAGCGATTTGTCTTGATTGACAGCGGATCTTGGTTGATCCTTGATTGATTCCTGATTGGTTCAGGGAATGTCTCCTTATTCCTTGCGACCTTATGCTCCATGGGCGCCCATGCCCTCTATGGTTATGGCATCCCTGCCTTAGCGGGGTTAAGGGCGTTCTCGCCCTTACAACCCACCTTGTGGGCCTATGGCGTGCTGGGCCAAGGGCTTCTTCTGCCAATTGAGTTTCCTAATTATTGGGCCTATTATCACTAATACCAACAAAAGAAGTGAAGCTCTGTTCCCATCAGTGGAGTCCCGTTCGAGCGGATGACGAATACAACGTTTTTCGTTGGTTTTGTTTCAGGGTGCTTTGTTTTTCCATTCCTGGTGATTGGGCGATTATCCCGATCTGGATTGATTCGAGACGTGCTTTGCACTGCTTGTGCTGCGTTGCTACTTAGGCGCTCACGCGCCTTGATCTCCTTAGCGGCGTCATACCGTCTGGGCGTCCTTGCTTGCCTAAGAGCTTCTTGGCCCGATTATATATTGGGCATGGAGTAACCTTGTCAGTTGGACATAGTTAATTATTGGGCCTATTATCACTAGTCCCTTTGAAAGAAGTGAGATTTTGTCCCCACGAGGGGAGTCCCGCTTAACGACGTTGTCGGTCGCTTATGATTTCTTGATGGCGCAATTGACGTCTTCGTTAAGATAAGATGTAGCACAAATTTCGAGGCAATCATTACTCATACCACATTACTAACACCAAAACAAACAAAAAAACAACACTCTTTTATCCTCCTTTATTTTTACCATTTTTACCCCTATACAAATTTAAAATACCAATACTATTATTTCAACCCACCACAATCATTACATACCCTTTAAAATAATTTCACATCATAATTCCTCCTTTATCTCTCATTTTCCCAAACACAATTTACTAAAAACCTCCTTTATAATACAAATCCTTTACCTCTCCTTTATTACCTCCCCCATTCCTTTATCCTCCTTTACCTTAACTCTTGAATCCAAACACACCCTTAATCATATAAATGAAAGAATAATGGTCAAAGTGTAAATTTGGCCCCATATTTTTTGCTAAGGTCACATTTTGGTCTTGTATGTTTTTTTGTTGCACTTTTGGTCTCATATCTTTTAATCAAGTTGCATTATTGGTCCATATCTTTCTAAAAGGGTAAACCTTCACTTGATCCTTTTATAATATAGCACCACTTTTGCACTTTGACCAAAAATAATTAACAAATTGAGTACCTTGCAGATGGGGAACGTTGAAGGGTATAAAAGCCAGCAAATGGACCCAATCCTCGAGTAGGAGATATATCATTAGCAAGCAGCTGGTTAGGGAATTTAAGCTCCCACTCAAATATGCTTTCTGGAGGAATATTGATGTAGACGACAATGAAGATGAGCCATTATGATCATTGCTTCTAGGACATGTCGCAGACGACAATGGTGAAATTATTAACACAAACAAAACAAAGATTTTGAGGAGGAATATTGATGAAGACGCCATTGTATAGCTTACTAGGATTGTGAAAGCTTTGTCCACATATATATATATTCCTACTTCTTTATTATTATATTAATTTTCAGCAAAAGTACCTTTTTGGTATCTAAACTTTTCATCAACTTTCAATTTCATCCCCAATATTTTTACTTTTGATCAATTTTACCCTTTGTTCTTATTATAACTAAATATTAATGATAAAATATACGTAACTAATGACCTGTAATATAAAATTGTTAAAAAAAGAAAACTCAAGACGTAACTCATATTGAAAAATAGGATAAAGTCTATTGTTAATTTATTGAAAGAAGTTAGTCAAAGGATAAAATTGACTAAAATATGAAACATTGGAGACGAAATTGACCGCAAAAAAAGTTTGATTGGGGACAAAATTGATAGTTGGTGTAAATTTTGAAGTTCAAAAAAGTACTTTTGCGTTAATTTTCACATACATATGGAGACTAATTACACATTAAATTATGCCAGTCCATTTATGCCAATGAATCCATTGCATTGAATTGGTTAACATCCTTTGCTTTAATTGAATTGGTTCTCAAGATTAAATATGAAATTAATTGTTAACTAAGTTTGATTATTATACGTTTGGGTTATTTACTTAAGGGTAAAATGCACTTTGGTACCCTGTGGATAGGGGCGGATCCACTTTGGTACCTTGAAAGATAAAATTTTACTCTCGACTACCCTGAGCTTTGCGCCGTTAGCACTTTGGTATCTTGTGGTTATTTCGCGTCAAGATTTAACGAAAAGTGCTGACATGGCTCAATCTTAGTCGTCGATTTCTACTACATCTTATCTGTTAATAAAACATTGGAGATGGGTATGAAGAGATATTCTACTTGTATCTCACTCACAATAATAAATACTTATTTTTAATTTATAAAAATATAATATTTTTAGAATTTATATATTAAGAAAATATTAAATTGTAAAGATAAAATGTTAATTATTCTATATATATATTGAAATAATCTAATAATATGTTCATATATATATATATGGTTTATTCTTTTATTTTGGTAAAATATTGATAAAAATAAGTTTTATATTAATAAAAATTAATTTATTTTAATTTTTTTAGGACCGGGACCGTATATGAGGATTAAGCTATTTATCATATCTAGAGATGAAGATTAATTTTTATACACGTTCATGTTCATTTCTGAAAACGAAAATTTTAGTACTTTATCTATACGCTACTCATGAGCATCCTAGAGATAAGATTGTTTGATAGAATATTTTATTTTCAAAATAAATTTTGATCATCCACTACAAAAAAACAATTTTTTCCCGGCGGTTTTAACCGCCGCTAAACAAGCTACCGGCGGTTACACAAACCGCCGCTAAGGAGACTGTCGAGAGACTTTCCGCGGCGGTTTTTGGTAACCGCCGGCACAACCACCGGTAAAAGGAAAAATTCTGGCGGTTAACAAAACCGCCAGTAACCGCCGGAGAGGCATTTTTTGAATATCCGTTTTTCACTTTTTGCGACGGTTTTAAAACCGCCGCTATTTTTTTTTTATTTTTTTTATTTTTTTTTATAAATTGAGATGTTTTTTTTTTGGAGCCAGCAGTACCTCAAAAAATAGGAAAAAAATGAAATGCCCAAATATTAATTTATAACAATGATTTTTTTTTTTTGGAGCCAGCAGTACCTCAAACCACATATATAGCAAGCAGAGGCAGAGTCAAAGAAGAAATGATTAATCTCTTGCCTTGCCTTTGTGCCAGTTATTTCAAGCAGACATACATGAAGAATTGGTGGGACATCAGACATAGACTTACATGCATGATCACTTTATTCTTCACTAATTTCACAAGTTATAAATGAACTGATATCAGCTACATAATTTATAAACAAAATGAAACAATATTGGGAAATTATAAATAACATTAAGTCAAGAAATTGTTTCAAATTAAAAGCAGCAGCATCCAACTATATTTGTATAACCTCTAATACATCTTATCCCCAAATATCCCAAAGCAAATGCAAAAGTTGTTCCCTTATCCTGTCTATGATATCCATTTACAGAATAAACCATGTAGCGGCAACCTAGTTTCAGTCCAACCACTACAAATTGAATAATCCTGATTCCCCCCACCTAAACCCATGTACAAAACCACAGAACAAATCCTAAGCATGAAAAACAACAAGATTCTACCAAGTTCAAATACCTCCTCTCCAGGTAGGGCTTAGAACTGCAGGCACAGTCGGCGAAAGAGGAAGCTGGGGAAACCATAACTGACCCGAAGACATATATATCCAAAATAATTTCTACTATTCCTAATTTACCAGTTTCACTAAACACATGAAATAAGAAAATAAAACTAACGAGATGGAGGTGGTGCATGACTCGATGAGGATGAAGGACGAGAGTAATCTAAATTGTCCTGCAAAAAGTAAATAAAATTATCAAAAAAAATTCAAAGTTTATAAATAAATTTATCTAAATTAATTAATAACTATATTAGATAAGATACCTCCTGATTGAGTAGTGCAGCCAACTCTGATGGTGGGGTAACATTTGGAAGTACCCTATAGATGTGGTGCACACAATTCTGTAAAAGCTTGACTTTCTCAGATTCTGCTTTTAGTTGGACCTGTAACTCTGCTATCTTATTTAAATGGATTGTACTTTCACTTGAATTAGTTGAACAACTAGCCCCGTGAGTGAAAGAGCCAAAGACACGTGAAGGAACAGGCCCAAGTCCCAAGCCACGAACCCTACCAGGGTGTTCTGGACCCATAACCTGTCCGAAAGCATCTTGAGGCCCAATAGATTGGGACGCCAATCCTTGTGATTGAATCGCAGCCATTTTTTCCTGACATGATATTGATGATTTAGCAAAAGCATATCTTAAAGCAACAAGCACTACTCTAAAAAGCTACTTGTTTATAAATGTGGTGCAACATGTTATTTTAACCAGACACTATATCACTAATTAAGAACAAATAATATCAAGGGATAAAATCACAGTTTTCTAATGAGAAAAACCACTAAAAATACAAATCCAAGTATTCAGATAATTTTAAACAATCACAACCTCAAATATATATATATGCCCTCTGTTTTCAAATTTCTAGTTTTTAACAAGAAAGAAATTAGAAAGAACCAATCTTTTAACAATTATTCTTTTAAAAAAATGGGTATAATTCATAAATATTTCTTAAATATGCATTTTTCTTCACTAAACTTGGGTATATACCAATATGTATATAGGTAAGATACCTCTAATATAATTATACATATAAGAAAAAATTATTTTTTCATCTTTGATTTTACGTATATAGGTAAGATAGGTAAGATACCTCTAATATAATTATACCTCTAATATACCAATATGCATTTTTTCATCAAATGTTAAGGTAATTTCGTGAAATATCTATCTGGCTTCTAATATCTAATGTTTATCATTATTTGGAGATCAAATTACATAGTTTTATTATTTGAAAATTAATTAGTAAAGAAGTGTAAAAATTTAAAGACAAAAAATATCTCATATATATATATATAAGCATAGGAGGGGATACGTTGTTGGAAAGAAGCAGACAAGTAGGTTGGGCCATCTTCATTTGTGAATATATATAAAGGTTGGGCCATATATATATAAAGATTCTGGTGTGTGAATATATATATATATATA
>QANZ01042188.1:0-17679 GCA_003254925.1 Chamaecrista fasciculata
AACATATCTATAAAATGATTGGCCTTAGGGCACAATCTCCAACACTTACGACGGGTGTCCGACCAGAGGCAGCAAGGTCGTTCACAAATAGCTGATTCAATTAGGTTTTGGAGACCTTGAGGGCCAAAAATGATAAGGCATGGGAGTACCTTAATCGATTCCCACAGGCTGCATGGAGTAAGAGTTGGTTCATCCACTTCCCAAAGAATGACTCTCTGCTCAACAATGCGTGTGAGTAGTTCAACGGGACAATTGAGAGGTACAGAAGCAAGCCCATTATCACAATGGCAGAAGAGATTTGGCATGTCATCATCCGCGAGATGAACAAAGTAAGGAGCATGGCTGACAGGTGTAGGGGTCCCCTAACTCCGAAAGTCAAGAGTAGGTTGGAGCGAAACGTGATTGTAGGTAGACACTGGACACCGGTTTGGTTGGGAGACGAAGTGGGTTATAAATTTGAGTGTCACAATATGCCTTACAAGGTGGTGGTCGACCTTGAGGCAATGACATGCACCTACAAAATGTACAATTGTCCAAATCAGTTTGGTGAAACTAGGATATGCAACAAAAAATAGGTAGAGGCTTTCATTGATTTTTTTTAACTTTCAACATTTTCCAGGGACTTCATTTTATTAAAAAAATAAACGTTTAACCATATTTCGGGGACCTGTTTGTACAATAGTGCAGAACAAGTCAATTCCTCTGCATCTCGTACCATAAGTCACACTATGTCCAATTTTGGCCGATTTTAGCATCTCCGATTCAGCCAATACCAATACCAAATAACATCTAAGTGTCCATGTACCAGCAAACAATTCATACCACCAAAATTCAAGAGTGATACACATTTCATTAACCATAAATTTTTACTCTACATGAGTCAAATGACAGAAACAAACAAACAATATATCATTCTTGGTTCATCACATTAACTTGCAATACAAAACAGTTAACAACAAACCAACATAATGATAACATCAACTAAAAGCCTAATAATCATTCTTAGCCTTCTCAATGTCCTTCATACATTGGATTTTCCTTCTTCAACTCCATGCACCTTTTCTTCTTCAGAGCAAACAAGTCAATCAACACTTCATACGTCTCTTCACCTGAGCTACTATCCTCATCTACCCACTTGAAGAAGTCACAAGTAAGTTGAGGACTCTGCATTCAACTAACAAAAATTGTTTTACAATTCACACACTACAGATTTAGTTAGTTACTCAAAGCAAGAACACATTACATCAATACCTTATACAATGGACATATGTAAAAATCCGTGCCATAATTTTGAGGAGTCCAAGCGAGAATATTAACACATTACGCCCACACCTACATTTCTTAGTCCCAAATTTTCGCTTTCTCCTTGAAAAATCCACATTACCTTTCCCATGCCAAAACGTCTTAGGATTATACGATCCTCTTGAAGAACTCATTTATGTGAGGAATAAAATCTCATAAATCAAAAAATAAACACAGAAATTTAGTGTAAAATCATACGAAGATGAGTGGCTGAAATTATAGTTTAGTCCTGAAATCTTTAAATTCCTTTAATTTCAGTCCCAAGTTCACAAAATAAAATTAAGAAATGTGTGTAGAAAATTTCCAAACGTTCTAGTTTACTCCCTAGTCGATTGATCTTTCAGAAATCAAACCAAAATATGACAAAAGGCAAATATGCAGAGAGGGACTAAAGTGAAAAACGCAGAAAGATTGAAGGAGGAAATCTCACCAATGTCACCAGAAAATCCACTGAAATCTCCGACAACGTTGTCTCTCTCACTCTCTCTTTGGAAATGGGTTTTATTGAATGGGTTTGAGAAGTTAGGGTTCGGGAAATGGGTTTGAAATTTTGGTTCCAATGGTTTGGAGGTTAGGGTTCCCGCGTTTGGGTGTGGATGGGTTTTGGCTAGGGTTCATGTGGGTTGGGTGATTGGGGTTCATGTGGGTTTGGGGATGGGGGTGTGGTTCAAAGGGTTTGGGTGTTTGGGTTCGATTGGGTAGGGCCCAAATTGACTAGGGACCATAACGTGCATTTTGACTAGGGACTGAAATGCAAGAGAATGCCTTTTTTTTCTTTTTATGCTAATTTGGCAAAAATTACATATGTGGCACCTTTTGTTTTTCAACTTAACTGGTGCTGACGTGGCAGTTAACGTGCCAAATTAGCACTTAACAACCCATGTCACCCCCTAATGTGTCACATTAGCTTTTTTGAAACGATTGGGTAAGAAGGACCATTTTGCAACGAGTAAGTATAATTCAGGGACCGAATTCTACAATTTCATAAATCCAAGGACCAAACTGCCAACGAGTGCAAAATTTAGGGACCAAAATGTTAGTTTACTCTATGAAAAATATAAACACCTAATCATAAGAGGGAAGTGAGTATACCTTAAATCTTCAAGAGTGCACAGACAATAATTTATAAGATCCCATGACTTTGATTGATATTTATATTAATAAAACAATTTAATTTAATTTATTTATCAATAAAATGTTAATTTAATTGAGATTAAATTTATATTTTAAATACTTTTCATTTAATACATACATGTTTTATATATTTTATACAAAATAAGGATACTGAATGAGAGAAAATATAAATATATATATAGTAAAAAAAAGTTAAAAACAATTTAAAAATAGAAAGGGGCACACCTCAAGCTGGGCCAGGTCCAAAACTTAGCCCGACTCAACTTTAGACCCAACCCGACTTAAAAAAATATTAGGTTGAGTCGGGTTAGCCGAGTCATCAGGTCACAAAACAATCTTAATAGAAACACCAAAAGAACCGTTGCCTTTAAAATTAAAATCTTAAAAATTAAAGACAAATTTTAACAAACAAGTTTTAATATAAATATTTTCTTTAAAATCTATATGAGAATTTAATTTTGAATTCTTTTTTAGTATTTTTAATTATTAGCTTGCTCTTCCATTTTGTCATCCTCAATTCATCCCCACTTTCCCTCTCATCATCTTTCAAGAATTTCTTTACTTGAACTAATTTGACATTAGTTAGGGGTGGCAAAATGGGTAGGTTGGGTCACAAGTGAGTGGGCTAGGTTGGGTCATGACCCATAAAATCATGGGTCGACCCAACCCAACCCATGAACCCATCTTAAATTATTTATATTATTTAATTTATAAACTAATTAATGAGAATAATTTTTCAATTATTCAAATTTAGGACTAAATCGTATTCTTTTTTTAGATTTTGGACTTATTTTCAATTTCCACCTTTTTCATATTTTTAAAAATTACATTTTGACCCCAATTATTTTTTAAAATTTTCATTTTAGTCCTCAAATATCATGATCTAGGGACTTTTTGTGAATTTTGAAAATATTTAGGGGCATTTTATAATTTTTACAAAAATTTGCAAAATTCATCTTCCTTCCACTGAACTCACAGTTTGGTGGGACTAAAATGCATTCATTTTCCAAATTTAAGACTAATCTGTAATTTTATCATTTTTCTAATATTTTTCAAAATTACAATTTGGTCCAAATTTTTTTATAATTTTCATTGTAGTCCTTGAATATTATGGTTCAGGGATATTTTTGTAAATTTAAAAATTATTTGGGGGGCATTTTGTAATTTTTGCAAAAATTTATAAAATTCATATTCACCTCCTTTCATAAAACTACGTAGTTTTGATACAAATTTCGATTGGATTGCGTAAAAACCCAACTCAAATTTTGATGGGTCAATTTTGGACATAACCCATCTTGACCCATTATCTAAATGAGTTGGGTTGAGGTTGGTTAATTTTATGGTTGGGTTGGTCAGGAATGGGTTGAGATTGTCACCTTAACATTAGTTAATGTAAACACAATTAAACTAAAATAATAAAACAAAGCAATCACACCCAAATTACAAAACAATAGTTTTCACATACATAATAAAGTTTACAACACAACATAAAATACACACTTCTTAAAAGTTCTCAAACCCAATCAATCAAAGCTGCATCACGAAAAGCAAATAAAGCAAGCCCTTATAGAAATACCTATAGGGATTATTATACATATATATAGAATATATAGATATATATAACATAAGCAACAAACAACCTCACAAACACACAAGTTTTTCATTTTCTCGTGGCATGGAATCTTCACGAGTTTATTTAAATATTAATTACTAGATCGTTGCCCATCTTGCTAGTAGCTAGTGAGAAGTGGTGACAGTTTTAGTGACGAAAACTCCTAACTTGTGGTGGCGGTTCAACCTCGTGGTCACGAAGCTTGACGAGAGTGTAGACGCCTGCACCAGCCAAGGCTCCTAGAGTAGGCGCAATCAGATACACCCAAAGATCCTTGTAGTGTCCTGCAGCCACGGCTGGACCCAAGGTTCGAACCGGGTTCATTGAACCGCCACTTGCCGGTCTGTCAAGTCATATACATCAAGTCACATACTGATTTATATTGAGTCAATTAATCCATTTTTGTAAAATTTTTACTGATTTATATTGAGTCAATTAATCCATTTTTGTAAAATTTTTTTTTGGCCAACGGTCTTTGTATAATTGAAATCTACGGTTTAACCCCTGAAATATTTTAATTAACAAATATTTAGTCTCTAAGGATGATTTGGTACTTGAATCTGAATTAATTTTATGTTTTTCGGTCCTTGAATTTGTACTATTTAGTTCAGATTTGAACTACTTGAAGATTATCATCAATTGGTCCTTTTTTTTTTTTTTCTTTCACCAAGTGTTGAATTATATTGAAGATTATCATATAAATAGTGGTAATTTACTCGGTTATATATTAAAATGGCAATATAAATTTTAATGTGTCAAAAATTTGATCGATTACTCAATCAATTGATGCATAGATCCAAGGTTTGAGTATAGTTATATTATGATTAAGCTACTAAATAATTAATGTATATTTTTTATTTAAAATAATAAACTAAGAAATATAAATAAATTTTAAACATCGTTATATAAGGTAATAATTGTAAAAGTAGTGGTGGTGGCAATTCTTGTAAGCAATGATGTGATTTAAGGACAGCAATTTTAATCAATTTACTTGTTAAATAGACAAGGTCAAGAAATTAGTTAACCTATTTAATTAATTTTGGTTTATATTAACTTTTGAGCCCATCGTATTCGGGATTAGATCATCTAGAGTTCTTTTACCATGCATTTTTGTGAAGTTAGAGAGAGAAAAGAAGAAGAAGAGAGAGACAATATGGGCCCCATAAAATAATACTATGTAGGAGCCACATTTTCTCTCTCTTCTTATTCATTTCTCTCTCTAACTTCACAAAAAATATGTGATAAAAGAACTCTAGATGATCCATTTCTATCGTATTTAGTATTTACTATAAAACACATGGAGAATAATTAAAAATAGAAATATGTGAAGATAAAAGAAAGTTGCTAACCCTGATATGAGAATGTTGAGCAGAACTGTAGCTCCAACTGCAATTCCAGCCAATTCTCCAACCTGCCACCACAAAAAAAAAAATCATTATTTCTTTGTTATTATTAATTATAATAATAATTAACATTACGTTTTGGTCAACGTTAAATACATTAATAATCATAAAATTTAAAAAAATGTTCATTATTTTTTTTTTATCAAAAATCAGTTATCAAAATAAGTCTTTGACCCAAAATTAAAACCTTGAGCAGCATTTTGTCACTATTCAAAATTGAGAGAGTTGTTTAACTAAAGTTCAAGAAATTTTAGACATTCTAACAAAAAAAATTAGATTATGATATTAGGCTAAGTATTCACATTTATCCCAAAAGTATAGAGTAAAATTTAAATTGGTTCTAAATATTTTATTTGTTTCTATATATTTTTATGACAAATCCAACAAATAAACATTGAGGTATCCCAATAATGGTGATTTCCATATCAAAGCCTGTTATACTATTGTTTATGATGAATATTTTTATGGACTAAATTATATATTACTTTAATCTTTTAGGGATTATAAAGTATATTATTTTAAGAGAAAATATACTATTTGGTCCTTGAATTTATACTGAATATACTAATCAATCTATGAATAATCAAAATATACTACTCAATTCCTAAATTATTGTATTTATCAACGATTTGGTCCCTAAGTCAAATTCAGGAACTAAAAAGTACAAATTTAAAGACCAAAAAATATAAAGTTAGTTCAAATTCACAGACCAAAGAATATAAATTTAGTACAAATTTATGGACTAAAAAATATAAAATAATTTCAAAGTCAAGTACCAAAATGTCACTAGGGCCCAAATAGTTGATAATTGAAATATTTCAGGTACCAAATTGTATATTTTGATTATATATGGACTGATTAGTTGACTCGATGTAAATTTAAAAACTAAATAGTAAATTTTCTCTTGTTTAGGAGGGGCTGAATTGTTAATTTAATAATTTTCTAAGGCCTAAATCATTACTTCACTCCTAAAAATGAAAGAATAACAATAACATACCGCGCGAGTATCAGTGGCGACAGCAGTGACAACAAACAAGAGATTGAACGTAATGATGAACTCAAGAGCAAACGCCTGTTATTAGAGTAGTAAAAGTTAGAATAAGTTGAATTAGTTTTCTGTTAGACTTCTCATATAGTTTTCTAGAGTCTGTTCTTTTCTTTTCCTCTTCTATATAAAGAGGGCTGTACTCTTCTCTCATTAATAAGAAATAAGCCAAACTCTTGTTTTGATCCTTCATGTTTGCTTAAGGTTCTGTTTGGGTTCCTCAAGTTTTTTTTTTCTGTTTTGGTTTCTCGTGCTAGCTCAAAGTTCTGTTTTGGTCCCTCAAGTTTCCAAAAAAATCTATTGTTAGTTCCTGACTCTTTTCCATTCACTTTTTTCATTAAAAGAAGAAAAAACAACTAACTTTCATCTCCCAACAATTTTGCTCTTTTGCATTAAGGTCCTTCCCCTTCGTAAAAGAACAAAATTGTTGGGAGATGAAAGTTATTTTCTTTTTCCTTTTTTTAACAAAAAAAGCGGATAGAAAAGAATCAAGATGATTAACGGTGGAACTTTTTAGAAACTTGAAGAACCAAAAACGGAACGAAAAAAACATGAGGAATCAAAACAGAACTCTGAGCAAACACGATTAACCAAAACGGAATGAAAAAAAACTTGAAAAACCAAAACGAGATTTTGAACAAACATGAGAGACCAAAAGAGGACTTTAACCTAATAAAAAACAATACAAATAACATTGAGAGTAAGAAGAAGATTTGGGTAATACCTGTCCAACAGTGGTAGAGGGAGAAGGCACAGTAATGCCTCCTGCCATATAAGGATGAAATATGGCTTTGAGAGCAAAAGAAGCAGAAATAGAAGCCGAGACTTGAGCTGCCACGTAAGCAGGCACGTGGATCCATGGGAAATGGCGAAAAGTGGCAAAAGCAATAGTAAGTGAAGGATTAAGATGAGCCCCAGAAATATGACCCGTAGAGAGGATTATGATCATAACGCCTAATCCTGCACAAGCTGCGTTTCCTAGTAAACTCTCTGCGCCATTGTATTTTTGGTTTAAGATGGGTCCTGCTGATGCTGCAAACATTAGCAAGAATGTGCCCACAAACTCGGCTCCGATCTGTGATCAAAATATATTAGTAATGGTGTTGTTTTTAGATTATTATTATAACCGTTAATGATTTGATCACTGGGTTGGGTTATATTCAGGGATTGAAAAGTACAAGTATGAATTTAGTATAAATTTAAGGATCTAAAAATATAAAATTAGTTCAATCAAGGACCAAATAGTTTTAATAAAATGTGCCCACAAACTCTGTTCCTATCTGCCATATGTGGAACATTGCAAACAAATAAGCAGGGCTATGTTATAGGAAGTTCAAGTGCTCTTTATTGTTTGGGGATACTTTGTCAATTAATTAGTCTTTAAATAATCAAAATATATTACTTAATTTTTGAATTATTGTAATTGTCAACAATTTAGTCTCTGAGTCAAATTTAGGGTCCAAAAAGTACAAATACAAGGACCAAATAGTATAAATTCAAGTATTTAATAGTTTTCATTATATATTTAGGGACCAAATCATGTATTTTGTATTCACCAACTGATTAGTTGACTCGGTGTAAATTCAGGGACTAAATAGTAGGTGTTCTCTTATTTTAGTCCTTGAATTATGAGACTAGTTTGGTTTTGGTCGCAAATTATTTTTTTGGAGTAAAATTATAATTTAGTCTTTGAAAGATTATTGAGTTAACAATTTAGTCCCTAAAAAATTGAACTACACAGTTTAATACCTAAAAGATTCAAATGGTATGATTTTTAGTCTCTAAAAGAACTATACAAATACTCTTCAGTTTATGAAAAGAACTAAGAAATATACCATTTAAATCTTTCATAAACTAAATTGTCTGTTTCAATCTTCTAGCGACCGAATTATGAATTTACTTTTATTATTTATTCTATTTTGATCCTCAAACTTTTACTTTACCATCAATTCAATTTTTTTAAAATTTTTATCGTTATTTCTAAATTTTATTTTTTCTCCTAAAGAGTGAAACCTTTTTTTTTTTTTAATTTAAGATGGGTACTGCTGATGCTGCAAACATCAAGAAGAAAGTCCCTACAAACTCTTCATCAATCTGCCATGCTGAACGTTGCAAAGTGCAAACAAATAAAAAACTATGCTATAGGAAGCTCAAGAGCTCATTTTTAGTTCTTAGTTTAATTAATGGCAATTGGATGGAAGGGGTTTAATAGCACAATTTCATAATTTTAGGGGTCTTTATGTCAAGATTTCAATATTAAGGGGTTTTCTGCACAAGCCCCTAAATCCAAGGGTGACAAATTACATTTTAGCCAATAATTTATTACAAAATTAAAATATTAAATAAATATAAAAAAATGAAATAAAAAACAACAAATAACACAAGAATTTACTACACAAAAATAAATTCAAAGAAAGAGTTAATGCTCATTATTGCACTTTATATTTTCAAATATCTTAAGAGTACTTGTTAAATAAACCAAACAGAGAAAGTGTAACCAGAATTGATTAATGCTTAGGCTCTTGACAATTTGACAGCAGGTTCCATTACAAAGGAATCTCATCCCTAAATACTAGGCCCTACTTTTGACAATGCGTTTCTATCTTTTATTTGTCTTTTCTTTTATGGCAAAAATATTGTTTAATATTAGATTTTAATTTTTTTCAATTGAAATTTTTATAACTCCAAAAATAATTAATCTATTAATAAAAGGGATATTTTTTATGTATTGATTGGGTTGAGTTTAGGACGCGTGAATTCGCGTTTATTATTTTATTTAGCTAGTTGAATTAGATTGAACTAAAAAAAATAATTAAGTTAACCTAAATCAATTTAAACTAAACTGTGATGGGTGGTTGGTTTAGAATGAGTTAGCCAGTTAGCTAATAATATTTATTTTTTTTTATTTCTTATATATTTATTTATTTTTAATTTGGTCTTTTTTAAATTTTCTTCCCTTAATTTGGTTCTTCACAATTTGTTTTTGAAAGACTAAATTGATAATAAAAATTTATGAATGTACAAAATTGTAAAAATAATATTATTTTAAAAATTAAAATATAATTTTAACTAAATAAAAAATAAACAGACGGATTAGGTTGAGTTGAGTAAGTTCAAAATTTTAAAATCCACAACTTTACTCAAACTACAATGGATTCAAATTTTTGAACTCAAACCGACATGTTAGTCCAACTCAAACCGACACGTCAATCAAACACAAACCCACCCAAATTAACAAGTTGAATTGGTTTTATCGTGTTGGCTAAACCCACTAAACATCTTGGTCAACAATCTATAGTAGGTTTTCTTGTGATTTTATTAGGTTAGTAAAACACATAAAATATGATAATTAAATTTTAAACATATATATATATATATATATTTTCTGGGATTATTCTTGGCAGTTCAATAATTCTGATAATGATGCTATCATCTTTTAAATATAGGGAAAATTGTCATATTTTGAAGGACAAAAAGGCAAGATGTGTAGTAAAGAACTAAAGGCCCAAAGATAAAATGTCATAAATTGTTAAAAGGACATGGATAAGGAGGCGCCGTCCTTGTTTTGTTTAATTTTTTTTGGCCAACTTGTTTTGTTTAATTTAAATAGGACCATTTTGATATATTTTACTATTTGATCTTTAAGAAAATAATATATATATATTAGTTTTAAATAAAAATTAAAAATATAAATTTTGTCCCTTAATTATGGTTATGTCTCAATTCTACCCCTTAAATTTGATTAATTTCACTTAATTTCTGAACGTTAAAAAATTAATAAAAAAAATTCTTAGCTCTTAATATTATTAATTTATTGATAAAAAAATAATGAGTATGAAAACTTTATATTTTAATTTTTTACATAAATAATTAATAAATCATTGATTTTAGGAATATATTTGTATTAAAGTATTAATTTTAATTTTAATTAAGGATTTCTATTTAGATCAATTAACAATATTTTTGGGATTGATATATGTTTAATTCATATTAAAATCTAAGAGAGTAACATAAAAATAATAAAATAAAATTGAAATGAGATTAAAATCAAGGTTTAAGTTAAAGATTCAAAGTTGAACTTTTATAAAAAAACAATAATTATAAAGTAATGCATCATAAACAAATAAAGAGTTAATTATTTAACTTTTATAATTCATTTAAATTTTAATTTTATTCTTTATAATTTTATTTTATAAAATTAATTCTTATATTTTTTAAATTTGAATTATAAAGTAATGCATCATAAACAAATAAAGTAATGCATCATAAAAAAAAATTAATAAAGACTAAATTCTGAATATGATGTAAAATTTATAAAATAAATTTTAAGAATCAAATCATTAATTTTTGTTTATATAAAATTTATTAATTTATAATTAATACTGAAAATGTATCATTTTTAAATTTAATGTATAATATCACATGAAATATTATATATATATATATATACATATATATAATGTGATATCGTGAAAATTGTGTTTTCTTGTTTCTCATTGCGTTGTAACTGATTGAACTTTATATAGAAGCATGACTCAGCTAGATTAACCTTTTAATGTCATTTAGACGTTTAGTACTTTTACACTTCCTAATTAACCTTTTAAAAATATTCTCTTTTTTTTATTACCACTCCTTTTAAAAATATTCTAAAAGTTACTAAAATCCATAAGGATTTAGGACTATTCGTATAAGCTAGATTACTAAAAATATACACATTTTATGTATTGGAGATTTAATGTTTTTTAATTCCTAAAGATTAAAAACGGTGCTAAATTATGAACATTAAGAAAAAGTATTAACTAACAGTTTCGTTCCTCCAATTTTTTAATCCTTAAAATATATACAATATACAAAAACCCGCCCCTTTTATCAGCAAAACATGTCAATTAGTTTGTTACTTTATTAAATTTCAAATTTGGCCATCAATAAAAAAATAAAAATCCCTAGAGAAATGAGAATTACACAGCACGCACACACATACACACACTCTCCCACAATACAGTTTAATTTTGTGAAAAAAATTATATTTTAATAATTTATAGATAATATAACTTGCAATATTAAAGTAGAATTTTTCTTCTTAAATTTTTAACCAATGAAATGAATAAAATAACAACATTATCGTTACTTGCAATATTAGATCATTAATATTCTCCCTACGTTTCACAGCACAACATAAATTATAGAATAAATTCACAATTTAGTCTCTAAAAGATTATGAAATTAACAATTCGATCTTTAAAAGATTAAAATATATAATTTAGTCTCTAAAAGGGAAAAATAGTATACTATTTAGTCCTTTTATAGACCAAATATTATACCATTTTAACTTTCAGGGATTAAAAAGTATGCCATTTTGATCTTTCAATAAATAAATATACATTTTAATCTTTCAGGGACTAAATTATCATCTCAGTAATCTTTTAGGGGCCAAATTATTAGTTTACTCTAAATTATGCAAATTATGCATTTTAAATTTTAGGGTAAATTACACTTTGGTACCCTGTAGTTTGACCCTATTTCACTTTGGTACCCTGTGGTTTGAAACTTGACACTTTGGTACCCTGTGGTATTCTCCATTAACACTTTGGTACCCTTTGGAGCTATTTTGTAATTTTAACCATAATAAATTTTACAAAAATTACATATTGACCCAAAAAAAATTTTAAATTTTTTATTTTAGTCCCTATATAATATGTATCCAAGGATCTATTTGTAATTTTTTGAAAATTTTTTGGGGTCATTATGAAATTTTTGCAAAATTTGTTATAGTTAAAATTATAAAATAGCTCCAAAGGGTACCAAAGTGTTAATGGAGAATACCACAGGGTACCAAAGTGTCAAGTTTCAAACCACAGGGTACCAAAGTGAAATAGGGTCAAACCACAGGGTACCAAAGTGTAATTTACCCTAAATTTTAATATAAAGGTTAGAGAGAAAATGTACCTTGCGCGTGATAGGGACATTGGGAATAGCAAAATCAGTTATGCAAGAATGAGACTTTGTGGGCAAACACTTGCATCTCGGCATCGAATTCCGATCATAAGACAGCGAATCCACATGCAACGCCGTGAACAGCGGCGCCGGCGTCCCTGGCGTCGCCGGCGCCGACGCCGCCGTCGGCGTTCCGGTCTCCGATCCCGCCATTTCCTTTTTTTTCTTTTTTTTTTTTCAGAAGGAAAACAAGTAGAGAATAATTAAGAAAAAAAAAGAAATTAAAACTGGATAGTGGATACTACTTCATTTTTTTTAATTTTGAGGGTAATTTTTTTTGGGGGTTTTTTTTTTTTGGGAGGGTTGGAGAAAGGAATAGGGGTATAATTACATAATTGGAAGATTTTTATAAATGTGTTGCTAAGGAATTGTAAGGGAAAAAGGACCCAGGTTTAGGATATGATTATAGATTATGAAACAGAGCTATATGGGATATTTAGGGACATTAATTTTTTTTTTCGGTTTTTTTAAGGGATGAGTATAGAGAAGAATGGGAGGCTAAAGTTACATAATTGGGAGGCTTTTATAACTGTGTTGCTAAGGAATAATAGAGGAAGATAAAGAAGCCAGGATAATCAAGTATGTATGTATATATTGATGATGATGAAGAAGAAGAACATATATATATATAACTAAAGGTAGCTAATGGGTAGTGAGTGTTTTTTGTGAAGGTTGGGAAAGGAATCGAATGAAGGAAGCTTGTGAAGATGATGATGATGGAGTTTAGAAGTTGGTGATGATGATCAGAGAAAAAGGCAAAATTAAAAATTGAAAGCACTAAGAAAGAAGAGGAAGATGAAGAAGAAGGAGGAAATTAAAAGGAGTATTGTGTATATAGAAAATAGTGGTCAACGTGAAGAAAGAGTGGGTGAGAAGAAGAGAGGGAGTGATGGGAAAATATATAAAAATGAGTGTAGAGAGAGAAAGAGAAAGAGAAAGAGAGAGAGTCGGTGAGTTGCTTGCATAATACACGAACACAGCAATGATAGTATTATTTTATGAATAAAAAAGTCAAAGGTTTTATGTAGTTATTATTACTCGCAATAATGTCATGCTTACTCATATTGGAGTTGTGTGTATTTTTATATTTTAAAAAAAAATTAAATATCTTTCTATACATGTAAATATATATATATATGGGTTAAATAGTAATAAATGTTTTTAAAAATATAAAATATTAGATGTAATAATTAGAATTCTTAATGAGCATTATCAGTCTTTTTGAATCTTTTGTGTAGGACAGAATTATCATTATTCTCATTTGAATTTTTCTTTTTTATTTTAGACTTTTTATATTTACTAAAATTTATAATAATTTATTCTATTTTCGAAAATAAAACATTAAAAATTTTTAATAAATTTTGTCATCTCAATAGTTGATATTAATAAACAAATATAAACCTCTAAAATAGAAGTTTTATTTATGGTATAAACCTTCAAAACCCACAATAAACTCTTAAAATAATAAATTTTTGGTTTTATTTTGGAGGTGTATATTTGTTTATTAATATCGTTTATTGAGATGATAAAATTTATAAAAAAAATTCAATTACTAATTTTAGAAAATAAAACAAATTATTTTAAATTTTATTAAATATAAAAAATCTAAAATAAAAAAGAAAAAGTAACATGAGAATAAGGACAATTTTTTCATACAAAGGAAAATTCAGAAAGAGAGTTAATGCTCATTAATAATTCTGATTTTTATATCTCATATTTTATATTTATTTATACATTTGGTTTTACTTATCCAAATTGCATGACAAGTTGTTTTACGACTTCTTTAGCATAGATAATATGGTTTCTTTATAGATTTTGTAAAAATCTGATTATAATCTCATTCCATTACAAAAAAAAATTGTTGAGAATATAACTGAAAATGATATCATACGCCGGAAAGAAGGAGAAGTGGGAAAAGAAAAAATAAGTATATATATTTATTTTTAATTTGTTAGATAAATTTAGTTATTTTGTTGATGATATTAATTGTTTTAGATAATGTTAATTAATTTATAAGATAGTGTTTGTTACTTTTTTCAACTATTTATTATTATTAAATAATATTAGTGAATTTTTAAGATAATTTTCTTAGAGAATGTATAAGTTGACTTTTTTGGACAATTTTGGTTAATTTTTTAGATTGTTAGATAAAATGTTAGAAAACTTTGCAGATAACACTAATTAATTAATTAAATTTTTAGATATTTTAGTTTATTTTTTAAATATAAAATTTTCGTAAATAATTATAATTACTTTTACTGAATATGTTTATTATTTTTTATTATTTGAAAGAAGAAGGAAAAATGAGGAAGAAGAAGAAGGAGAACCAGAAGATTAAGAGGTAAGCACATATTTATTTTTAGATAATGTTGAAATATTTTTAAATAATGTTGGTTATTTTTTTATTAATTAATATAATTGATTTTTGTAGATAATTTGTTAGATAATGTATTAATTGCTTTTGTCAGATATAGTTATTTAATTTATTATTTATTATTAATTAATTTTTTAAAATTAGTTAAATTGTTAAAAATGTTACTTAATAATTTTTTTAATAATATTAGACAATGTTAATCATTTTTTAGATAATTTTGATTAATTTTTTATTCGATAATGCTATTGAGTTTTTGTTTTTGTAATATTTGTAGAAAATATATTAGTTAATTTTGTTAGACAATGTTAGTTAATTATTTAGGTAAAATTATTTAATTTGATAGAAATGCTGGTTAATTTCTCAGATAGTATTGTTTAATTATGTAGATAATGTTATTTAATATAGTAGATAATGCTAGTAAAGTTTTTAGATAATTTTTCTAATAATATATTAGTTAATTTTGTTAGATAATGTTAGTTGATTTATTACCTAAAATTTTTTAATTTTATACATAATGTTAATTAATATTTTATATAATGTTGAAAATTCTCTAGATAGTGTTGGTCAATTTTAGTAGATATTGTCGGTAAATTTTTTAGATAATTTTTAAAATAATATGTTATTTACTTATTTTAGGTAATTTTGATTAATTTCTTATTAGATAATATATTGAGCTTTTTAGATTATGTATTAGTTATTTTAGAAAATGTAGATAACGTTGTTGTTTTAAATAATATATTTGTTAATTGTTTCTAGAAAATATATTACTTAATTTTCTTCGAGTTAGGTAATTAATAGATTACAATGTTTAATTTAGTATATAAAAATCTTAGTTTATTTGTAAGATAAAATTGTTTAATTTTGTCAATAATATTGATTTATATTTTAAATGATATTTTTTTAAATTTAGTTTAATGGAGAAAAATGTCAAGGAGAGTCAAAACGTTTATATATAGTAGTGGAACTTTTTTTTACGGGTGTTCATGGATTCACTTCGAATGTGAATGCCTATGATTGATTGTGTTGCCTATTGATATTACTTTTAATACATATTGAATGAATTAATTGGTGAGAAAATTAGACTTTCTCTCAATGAAGATATCACTTCTTATAGATATCCAATAGTCTTTCAACGAGTAGTTATCTATCAAAAGTTGTACATAGAGGATGATGGAAATATGGTTGGTCAAGTAAGTACAATTGAGTTGTTTGTAGAAGTTATACAACATGCATTTGATCTAAGCACTGAAATGCTTCCTGTCATGAAAGATTTCCATATCGAGAACTCAAATTTTATGTGCCTACCCATCGTTAGAGAGATACCAGCTAAAAATTTTGCATCTTCCAATGGGTATCAACCAGAGTTTGACTCATCCTATATCCCTCCATTAGACTTATCTGGAGGCATAGAAAATATAGTGGGATGTAGTTTTAATCTGAACCCTTCACACGAAATAGTTAATAGTGACAATGATGAGGAGTACACTCTAGATAATTTATATACATATTCTAAGGATTAGTCGATATATAGTTCAATCGAAGGTGACTCAAATGAGGAGATGGATGATGTAAATGGGTTTAGAAATAATGATGTTGAAGATGATGGAACATATGTCATTCCTATACAGCCTATGAAGTTTCAAGAGTATCTCCTCAAGCGGCCAATTTTTTTAATGAAATTGACATCTTAGCGGCTAGCGATCTTGGAATTTTTGACGAAATGGAGGCTAATCAAGATTTACATAATTTGAAGGAGTTTCGAACCAAGACTACATTCAAGCGAGATGTGAAAATAATTTTGATTTAGTTGGGTAGAGATTTCATAGGGTCAAATATAGTGGGATGTATTAATGACGTCTTTAAGGGTTTTCGAAAGTTACGTATAATCGATCTCGTCTAAAGTTGATTAGTGATTAAATAGGTTCTTTCAAGAACGTGGAGCCATATATGCTGCACAAATATAGTTGGATAAGGTGTTCTAAAAAATCATGATGAATGCAATGGCATGAAATATAGATCATACATATTGTTGGGATAAATTTTGTATAGATTAATTTTAATTTAGTTAAGCGCTAGAAAATAAAATAAATTAACGTCAGTGATTATAGAATAACGATTAGTGTTTATTTATTTATTTTATTAACCTTATGTGTTTTGATAATTGCCAAAAATTCTTTAATTGATAGATATATTAATATTGAATTGGTTTTTCACGATGTATTATAATGAAGTTTTAATTTGAAAAATCTTTTAAGTCTCGAGATATTGCTTTAAATATTACGACATAATTAAGAGACTATATATGATTAAGTAATTATCCTAACGTACACACTTCCTTAATTAATTTCTTCAACTATTAATTATATAATTAACACGCCAATAGTGCCTCTAAATTGCAGCCTCATAATTTTTGGACAAGAAACCTAATTACCTAAATATATATATTTTCCACAATATATTATAGTATAGGGTTGGCCAAAAAAAATTATTATAGTATAGGAATACAGCGATATGAATTCATTTTGGAAATTATTCATGCATGAAAATTTTAATGTTAAAGAGCAAACCCCATTTTTGGTCCCTCAATTGTTACTGAGTCGAGGAATCGGTCCCTCAATTGTGGGAAACTACAACTCAGTCCCTCAATTGTACAATCCCGTTTACGTTTTGGTCCCTCACTTCTGGTCCGTTAGTGATAGAGGTGTTAAGTGATGACGTGTCACCGTTATCTGCTTAGGTGGCCGTTAAATGCTTAGTTGAGGGACCAAATCCTCGACTCAGTAACAATTGAGGGACCAAAAAGGGGGTTTGCTCA
>QANZ01042188.1:20994-33480 GCA_003254925.1 Chamaecrista fasciculata
TCGGACCGTTGATAAATAAATAAATTAAAAATAATAAAAAAACCTATATATGATAAAATTTTAATTCAAATATTCATAATTAGGTTACAAAATACAATTATAACATTAATATATTAATACAATTTTCATAAATTAACATGAATTAATATAGAGATAATCAATTTTCATAATGTTCAACAATATAATATCATCAAGTGACATTTTATGATCATTTTCTCTATCAAATTTTGGTTCATAATCAACATTCTCTAATATTTGACCCATAATTATAAAAAAAGACCAAAAAAAGAAAAAAAATACCAGGACCGGTTCAACCGGTTTGCCTCCGGTTCAGCTCGGTTCTCTGCCTGGCCGGTTATTAAAACGACTCGGACCGGCCTAATGGCCGGTTCCCGGTTCAACCGGTCGGACCGGCCGGTTCGGTCCGGTTTTAATAACTATGAGTATTAGTTTTGATTTTTGACAATTTAGTTATAGGTTAAGTCTTTGTTTTTGACAATTTATATAATTTTTATATTAAAATTATTTTTTATTATATTATTATAATTTAATTATTTTGTAGTATTATAAAATAGTATATTTTTAATATTAAAATATAAAAGAATATAAGTTTTTGAAAAAATATTTACATATTTATTTTAACTATATATATATATTTAAGATATAAACAGAGGTAATATGGAAGTTTAATGGAGATCAATGTGATATTACTTGATAGAAAATGTCAAATATATGTATCTTGCATATCAGATAAATCATATATCTATTATTATTATACTAAATGTTTACATTATATTTTAAATATCATCTATTTTATACTATAGTATCAATATATCACATACCATGACATTTGAAATTTTATAATAGTTAAAATCATATTGTACTAAACGTATCTAAAGTAAGATGATATATGTGTGTCTTATTTGAATTATCGCAACAACTTAATATAGTTTTTCTTAAAAATATCAATATTATTTTGTACGATTATCAATATGTAATGGCGAAATCAAAATAAGAAACGTTAATTACCAAAAAAAAAATAAATAAGAAACGTTAACTTATGATATTTATAATTTGTTTGGCACGATACTCATTATATAAATTGATAATATGATTTACTTTATTTGGCATTTGATGAAGTACACACTCATTTGATTTCTTTGATTTTGTCCTATAAATTAATGCATATATAGTTGCTGATAAATGATAATAGGCCCAATAATCAGGAGGCCCAAAAGGCTCAAACTAGTAGCGTGCAAGCCCAACAGAGGAGTCACCCAGGCGTGAACGCCTCATGCTCCTTCATCAGTTGAGAACGCCAACAATCACAAATATTATGGGCGTCCACGTGGAAGCGGATAAGGAAACATTGCCTGATCAATCAAGGATCAGTCAAAGATCAATCAGGGGATCCTGATTGATTCTCTAATTAATAGCGCCTTGCCCACTAAGGCATCTTCGCAAGAAAGGAAAGTACGTGGGAGCCAAGGATCACAATCAGATCAGCTGAAGATCACAATTAGATCAGTCAAATCAGCCAAGATCACAATCAGACATTCGAGCATTTATGGTAAGATCTCATCAGAATATCCTCAACCAGTATAAAAGGGAAGCCCTTCACACTGGACAAAGGTACGCACTCTAACCAGTCTATTGAGATAATTGTGCTCAACCCCTTACTAACTTAAGCATCAGAGGTGAATCGCAGGGCCACCCCTGTGTATTCATTGACTTGCAGGCGACTTCCGACCCAGAGTTGCCTCATCGAACCAAGTAATGCCCCCGGCCAAAACCAGGTTCATCACTGGCGCCGTCTGTGGGGACTTTTCATACAAAGTCCTGTTTAAATTTATATTGAATTGCTGGTTTCTGTTTATAGTTTTTTTTTTCTGCACAAGACGAACTCGTAGGTTGAATTGCGTAAAATTTTCCTTATATATGCCTTTTTAACCTGTGTGTTGATCGAACCAGAAAGAAAAATGGCATCAACTCCAGCTGATCAGCAAACTCCGGGAGGCTCAGTGGCTCAATCCGCGCAGGATTCGACGCTCGCTCCTCCGCCTGGATTCCCTACCATTCAAGAAGCCCCCGCGCTGCCAAACCCAACGCCTGTGGGACAGATCACCATAACGGAAGAGGATAGGATTGCTGCACTCAAGGCCGACATGCGGATAAAGATGGAAGCGCTACGCAGAGACATCCGGGACATGGTTATAGGCAAAGGAAAGCGAGTCGCTGAAGATGCTGACTCAGAACCTGTACCTCTAGAAGGAAACCCAGGGAACCAAGAACAACAAGCACCCCTGAACTACCCTCCACCTGCTCAAGTAGTGGCCCCCAATCAGCCTGCTCAACCTACCCAGCAGCAGGCCTGGTCCGGCGCCTACGCTTACCCGCCTCAAGGTTACTATTATCCTCAGGGGTACTATCCTCAGTATTACCCTGGATACGGCGTCTACGGAGGATCGAGTGGATCTTATCAGCCCGTTAGCGCCCCGGAATTG
The DNA here is from genome assembly GCA_003254925.1 of Chamaecrista fasciculata. NCBI lineage: Eukaryota > Viridiplantae > Streptophyta > Magnoliopsida > Fabales > Fabaceae > Chamaecrista > Chamaecrista fasciculata. The sequence goes on from QANZ01042188.1 coordinate 23,499, forward strand.
GCGTTACCGACCGATCCGTTGGGACAGGTGAGACCGCCACAACCAGCGGAGGGGATCTTTGCTCCTCATGTGCAGGCTGTGGAACTTGACAAGAATTTCAAAATGCCCATGAAGTTAACGCCTTACACAGGCGAGAAAGACCAGGAAGACCACTTGCTCAGCTTTAAGGCTGCCATGAACATCTCCAATCTGGGAGACTCTCAGAGGTGCAAACTTTTCCCTATAACTTTGGAAGGACCAGCTCTGGATTGGTTCTCCAAACTCCTTGCAGGCTCAGTACATTGCTTCAGGGACTTGGAGGACATGTTTAAAAAACGGTTCGCCACCAGCAAAGTATACAAGCAGCCGATGGCGGTCTTGACCGACATCAGGCAGAACAAGGGAGAGTCGCTGAGAGATTACTTGGCAAAATTCAACAAGACATTGTTGACCATCAAGGAGGTGGATGACAAAATCGCGGTGTACTCATTCCTTGCAGGAATTAGACCGGGCCACGCCCATAAAGAACTCACCCACAGAGCTCCCAAATCTGCAGGTGAACTTCTCTCAATGGCTGAGGAGTTCATAACAAAGGAAGACCTGGACAGAACTCAGCGCGACCGCTTCGCGAGAATAGAACCAGACGCGAGAAAGCCGCATAACAAGAATTCAGAGAGAACTGGTGGGAATTCAAGGGGAAGAGACCACCCCCGGCGTCCTCGATCCCCACCTAGGGGAAAACACACGGTCTATACAGTCCTTACTGTATCCCAATCAGAAGTCTTTCGTGAGATCGCCAACACAGATCTCCTCCCAAGACTCCCAGACCGCCCCAGGAGGGCAGGACGAAATGTGGATACCAACAAGTATTGCAGATATCACAGGGGTGAAGGACACACAACTGACGAATGTATTGTGCTGAAGGATGAAATCGAGAACCTAATCAGACAGGGACGCCTCCCGTCAAGGTTCATAAAGAAAGATGGAAACAAGAGAGCTGGGGACGACAAGAACGCCCGGGATCAGAAGAAATCCAAGGGTGGGTGCGCTGACGACGATGAAAAGAAAGGGAATCGGCGCACACCGCCGAGAGACAACAGGCCAACCGGAATCATCCACATGATCTCGGGTGGCATAGAGAAAAGTGGCGCCAAGACCCCCCACAAAAGGAGAAAGGTGAACCGGTCCATATTGAGAATAGATTACAAAGAGGCCTCCACCGAGGAAAGATGGGTCGAACCCATAGTCTTCACTGACGACGAATTATGGGAGGTCAACCAAGACTATGATGACCCCATGGTAATCACAGCCCAGATCGGCAGCTTTACGGTGGAAAGGATCATGGTGGATCATGGCTCTTCTGCATACATTATGTACAAGCCATGGTTCGACCAATTAGGCATTCCAATGTCGGACCTGAAAGAGCACTATGGAAGCCTGATAGGGTTCACAGGAGACCAGATTCCAGCCATCGGAAAGATTGACTTGCGACTCACCGTGGGGGAGTACCCAAGAGTGACAAGTAACACTGTGGAATTTTTAGTAGTGCAGGCGCCCTCGGCATACAATGTCCTCCTTGGGCGCCCCTCCTTGAACAAGATGAGAGCGGTAATATCCACTGCTCACCTGCGCATGAAATTCCCAACTCCACAGGGAGTAGGGCAAGTGAGAACAAACCAGAAAACAGCTAGACAGTGCTATGCGGTGAGTCTTGAGAAGACCAACGAGGAAGAGCGGAGAAGAAAGACAAGGGCCATCAAGGAAGATGAGAGCGCCCATAAGGCGGTAGAGCCTGAAGTTCTGAATTGTGAGGTAGAAGACTTCAGAGATGAGGTCTCTGTTCAGAGGCCAAAACCAACGGGGGACTTAGAAGCTATACAGCTGGGAGAAGATACGGAGAAAACCGTACAAGTTAACATGCTGCTACACGAGGCTGAAAAGGCCGAGCTCATCCAACTCCTAAGGGAGTCCTAAGATGTCTTCGCCTGGTGTCCTGCAGACATGCCAGGGATTGACCCAAAGCTTATCTGCCACAGTCTCAACACTGATGGCAGGCAAGGAGTGATCCAGCGTAAACGCCTCTTTGGCCATGAGCGCCAGATGGCAATCAAAGAAGAAGTAGGCAAGTTGTTAGCTGCGGGTTTCATCAGAGAAACCAAGTACCCTGAGTGGCTTTCCAACGTGGTGCTGGTCAAGAAAGCCAACGGCAAATGGAGGATGTGCGTGGACTTCACGGATCTAAATAAGGCTTGCCCAAAAGACCATTATCCACTGCCTAACATTGACAAACTGGTGGATGGGACCTGTCGTCATCAAACGATGAGGTTTCTAGATGCCTTCAGCGGCTACAACCAGATAAAGATAAATCCCGAGGACGCTGAAAAAACGGCTTTCATAACAGAGCTGGGAACATACTGCTATACGGTGATGCCTTTCAGACTGAAAAACGCGGGCGCCACCTACCAAAGGATGATGGATCTCTTCTTCAGAGATTACATAGGAAAGAATTTGGAAGTCTATGTCGACGACATGGTGGTGAAGACCAAGGAAGGTGGAAAGCACACCGAGGATTTGAAAGAAATCTTCAACCAGCTACGCAAGTACCAGATGAAGCTGAACCCCTCAAAATGCACCTTCGGGGTCAATGGGGGGAAATTCCTTGGATTCATGCTGACTAACAGAGGGATCGAAGCAAACCCAGATCAGTGCAGAGCCATTCTAGAGATGAAGTCTCCAAAATCAGTCAAGGAAGTCCAACGCCTCAACGGCAGGCTAGCAGCTCTCCATAGGTTCCTGTCGAGGTAGAAGGCGCCTAACGCCTCCTCGGCAATAAAGCTTTACAGCTACTGTCTTATTTCAGTCATGTCATGTTTTTGGTTTCTGTCCGTGTCAAAATTTTATTTGCTGCCATGTAAGCCGTCTTTCGACGCATACTTTTTATCAATAAAACGAGTATTACTCATCAATAGCTCTCTTTACATTCAGGTCTGCTGACAGATGCTTACCCTTTTTCCAAACACTAAAAGCGAATAAGAAATTTGAATGGACCAGGGAATGCGAGGAAGCCTTCAAGAAGTTGAAAGCATATCTGGCGTCACCGCCAATCTTGGTAATCCCAGTTAAGGATAAACCAATCTATGTCTACTTGGCGTCCACAGATGACGCAGTCAGTTCAGCTTTGGTGCTAGAGGAAGGGGAAGAACAGAAACTCATCTACTTCACTAGCAAAACACTCATAGGAGCTGAAAAGCGGTATCACCGCCTGGAAAAATTGACGTTCTCGCTGCTTCACTCAACTAGGAAGTTGAGACATTACTACCAGCAGTTTCAAATAATCGTCAGAACGGATAGACCCATCAAGCAGATGATTGAGCAACCGGACATCGCGGGGAGAATGTCAGTTTTGTCTGTGGAAATCTCGGAATATGGGATAGCCTATGAGCCGAGAAAGGCCATCAAGGGGCAGGCCTTGGCAGATTTCTTAGCAGAAATGACTGGCCTTGACAACGCCCAAAATTGGACATGGAGCGTGCACATCGATGGCGCCGCATCAAACTCCCAGCGCGGAGCAGGAATAGTGATGCGAGCCCTAGATGGCTCCATCATCGAGCAATCAATCAAGATTGAGTGTCCAGTCACCAACAACCAAGCGGAATACGAGGCGTTGATAGCTGCTTTGAAATTGGCAGCCAACATCGGCGCAAAAAAGTTGGAAGTCTTCGGAGACTCCCAGCTGGTGATACAGCAGATGAATGGGGAATACGAAACCAAAGACCCGACTATGGTCCAGTACGCTGAAAAGGCGAAGAAGATCATCGACGGATCTGGGATTGAGGTCACCTTTAAGCACATCTCACGAAGCGAGAACGCCCGAGCAGATGAACTCGCCATACTGACATCTAAGCCGACCAAAGGAGGCAAGGACTCCATCATCAAAACAACTCTTAGGGAGCCCTCGATACTAGAGCAGGACATTCTTCCCACGGAGAAAGTTGTCGACTGGAGGACGCCGATATTCAAAAATCTGGACACGGGCGGCCTCCCTTCAGACAAAAGCGAAGCGAGGAAGGTCACAAGAAGATCCGGCAGATATTTCATCAGACAGGGGACCTTATACAGGAAAAACTTCAGTCATCCTGGAGCCAGGTGCATAGCAGGAGAGGAGGTCACTAGAGTGTTGACTGAAGTCCACGAAGGATTGTGTGCAAGCCACCAAGGCTCGATGGCGATGTGGAGGAAGATCCAAAGAGCAGGCTACTACTGGCCCACACTCCTGCAAGACGCGGAAGGCGTCGTCCGCTCATGCGAGAAATGCCAGAAGTACGCCAACATGATCCATTCACACACAGCCCCCATGAACGCCATCACTTCTCCGTGGCCGTTTGACCTATGGGGAATCGACATCGCGGGACCATTCCCGATGGCTACCTATCAGAGGAAGTTTCTTATAGTTGTTGTGGACTACTTTACGAAGTGGGTGGAAGCCAAAGTTGTGACGTCCATAACCTCGGAAGCCATGGAAAAATTCCTATGGCAGAATATCATCACCAGGTTTGGCGTTCCAAACACGCTGATATCCGACAATGGCGCCCGATTCACGAGCAAAAAATTCCAAGACTTCTGCAAAGCTTGGAAGATTCACCACAAGACCACTTTGGTGGAGCATCCTGCCACAAATGGCCAAGTTGAATTGGCCAATAGGATTATCATACAAGGAATCAAGAAAAGACTAGAGTCAGCTAAGGGAAGATGGGTTGATGAGCTCCCCTCAGTGTTGTGGTCATACAGGACCACAAAACAAACAGCTACGAAGGAAACCCCTTTTGCCTTGGCATACGGGCATGAAGCAGTGATACCTGCTGAGGTGAATGTCCCGACTGAGAGGATAATCAACTATCCGAGTACCAATGACGCCAACTCCAGGCTCCAAGCGCTGGATAGCTTGGAAGAAAGGAGAGAAGTTGCAGCCATCAGGCAGGCTGCCTACAATCAAATGGTTAAGAAGTACCATGATTCCAAAATCAAACCCAGAACCCTTAAAGTAGGGGACTTGGTGCTCAGAAACGTGGAGAACAACAGGAAGGATCCTAGGCACGGAAAGCTAGGGCCAAACTGGGAGGGCCCCTACAGGGTCGTGGAAGCCCTGCCTGGGAACGCCTTCAGGCTGGAAACCTCCGAAGGCAAGCCACTTCCAAACGCCTGGAACATGGCAAAACTTAAGTTTTATTTCCCCTAATGAGGAAGTCTTGTACTAATCAGGTAAATAATCAAACAAGGCCCTTGAGCCAGTTGTACTGTGATTTTATATCAATGAAATCCATTTTCATTTTTCTTTTCGACACCAAGTGTTGATAGTATTAGCGCTGCTCGAGGGGACGCCCTTGGAACAACAGCGAAAAGGCCCTCGAAGGAGCCTTGTGAGTATGGCACTCACCAACAATGCGGACCGTCCCTCCCTTGGATGACTAGTCAAAATTTAGCGTATGATACGCAAAACGCTCGAAGCGTGCCCATCGTGAGGCAGCAACCTTAGTGTGCAAATAATGCGGCAATCAAATCGTGGGAAACGCAAGTCAAATACGAAATATAACGCAAGGAATAAAGCAAATAAAATCAAGCACGGGTAAAAGCATAACGCATGAATTAAGGGCGCCTACGCCCGAATATTTGCAACATGGCACAAAGGCCATGCAAAAGTTAAGTCAAGAATGGCGTTAAAGCCATAACAAACCAAGTAAAATTTCATAAAGGGCACGCAGGCCCAAAAAGAGAAACAAACAAAGGCGCCCAGGCCTAGGCAGCAGCAAGAGGATCCTCGGTTGTGGTGGCGCTTGGGGCTCCATCGGCACTCTCGCTCGTAGGGGCGCTCACGTCTGCAGCTTGAACCGCAACACCACTTGCAGTAGCGCCCTCATCTGCTCGAGGTTGACCGTCGTCAACAGGGGCGCCTCAGCACCTTGAACTGCCTCCCCAGGGAGAGGAACCACTTCATTGGGGAACCATGGGAAATCGTCGTCGCCGCCGGACTCATACCCCTTCTGTGCATAGTTTTCAAGCATGCGATCCATCTTCAGTGCGGGGTCGTCGTCAATGGGGTCCCGGATGAGCCTTCCCACCACAACCTTGTTCGGGCAGATCCTCGTAGTGTCAAGGTTGGGGTTGCGGAGCCTCAGCTGTTTAATGGCGTTCTTAAACACTATGTAGTTGTAGCGCGAGCCCCTCCACTTCACCTGCCTCAGGGCCAAGTCCTTGAAGGCATCGAACTGTTCCTTGTGTCGTTGCACATCCGCCTCCAGATTAGTCACCCTCTCATTAAGTTGGTTAATGAGAGCCGTAGCTTCCTGCAGTTGTTGGCCCCGCCGCTCATAACTACCCGTGAGGGACTCCTAAGAGGCCTTTGTCACGTTAAGCTTATCCTTCAGCTCAACGATAGTCTGGCGCATTTTCCTGGCGTCCTCGCGTATAGAGTCCCTCTCGGAGATAAGGTCCTTTCGGGAGACGCTGTTGGCTAACACACGCAGCCCAGCAGCCAGTAGGAATCTGGTGGTTTCTTCAGCGGGATCTTGTGCGTTTTCCGTGGACTTCCGAGCCAGATCGTCCCGTTTAACCGTGGCAGCCTCTGACAGGCAGTTGGAGAGGATCTCCAGGGCGTTGAATCCACCAGCTTCTCGGGTCACCGGGATAAGGGGAACCTCTACAGTAGGGCGCATGCGTTTTCTCGCCGCTGCCTCTCCATCTTTGGCGGCTGCAGTAGTTTCTTTCCCCTTAGAGGGATTTGTGGGGGGACGCGTGGCCGCCGACGGCTCACGGATGGTAAGACTCCCCGGCTTCCTTGGAGCAGCAGCAGCGACAGCGGCAAATAGCTTCTTGGAGGTGGCCACCACCTTTTCCTTCCCCTTGTCAGCACGGGGACGCTTGCTTCCAATAACATCGGCCAAGGACGCCTCGAGCACTAAAGCAAAGCAAAACAAGTGTCAGAATGCAACACAATAAAAGAAAGTCTTATACAAAAAGTGAAAGAAACATACAACGCTTTGGGTCAAAGAGGTCTGTGGTGATCAACTGCAAGGCCCCCAAGCGCTCATCCATGGTCAGATCTTTCCAGTTACACTCAAAGGGCCCTAGTTGTGGCCTCCTCAGGGATAGGGGGAACATGGCGCGTTCATCCGACGCGCGACCCAGAAAGGACGTCTAGATCTAGACCCCTCGATATGGACGAATTTATACTGCCACTCCTTGGGATTGCTGACAGCATGAGTAAGAATCTGGGGACGCCCTGGGCGTCGATAGTAGGAAATGAAGCTGTTGTCCACCCAGCGTGGATAGAAGAAATAAAGAAACAATCGCGCGGTTGCACGGACGCCGTCCCTCCTACATTTGGCGACAAAGCCAAGGAGGATGCGCCAGCCGTTGGCGCTTATCTGTTTCGGGGCAATGTTCATAATGGCGAGAAGATCCGTGACCGACGGGTTGAAGGGCATTTCGATGTCACAACCTCTGAGAGCCTGCTCGCAGATCAGGAAACCCCACCCATCAGTGTAGAACATATCAGGGGAGTCCTTCAAATGACTAAGTGTCGAGATCCTGCAACCTGAGGACCGGCGACGGGGCGACGACGCTATTAACTCTTCGTTGAGGTCCTCGAGAAGCTCTACATCATGGAGCCAGGAATAATACTCTTTTACGGCGTCGTTTGTAAGGTCCAGATGCCCTTGCTGCACTTTCTCGCTAGGCCTCTGACGACGCCAGTCAACCACAGGGCGTGCGTTCCTCATCACTTCAGCCCTATCAGGGCCTCATGGCATGGTCTCGATAGCGCCCTTGACCTAGGGGACATTGGCTAGCTTCTTGTTTTGGCAGAGGAACCACTCTAGGTGAGCCTGAAAGTCGACTTCCTCGCCATAAATTGTTTGTTGAGGGATTCCATCCCCTATGGACGCCCACACAGGGGCAGAGGCGCCGCCAGAGGCCTCGAGTGTAGAACACTCCTCGTCCATCGATGCCTCATCCGGAGACAGCATCTCACGGATCTCTGTGGATGTAGATGAGGAGGAAGAAGAAGAGTCCACGGCGTCACCACCTCTCCTTTCCATGGGAGAAGCAAACCTCGTCAGCGCTGACGATTCGGGGATAGAACTGTGAGGCGCTGGCGATCCAGAAGTCACCTTGTTATTTCCAACAACTGAGGAAACAAGACCATTACAACACATTTCTCGGAGAATGCACCTCCATCCACCAGCAAAAAGGGGGGGAACGCCCTCGGAAGGTTGTGGTTGATCACCAGACCCAAACCAAAGTGCAAAAAGAATAAAAATGAAAAAGAAGAAGAATTAGGAAACTTACATGAGTCGAAATCCATAGTGTTAGTGGATTGGAGGGAATTCCTGAAGAGAAACTGGTGAATCTTGAAGAGTACTGCGAAGAACACGAAGAACACAATGAGTAATATTCAACCAAAAACCCAAAAATCAAATAGGGAATAGTAGGAGACAATGCTGAATCACTCACCAAACAACGACGAACGCAGTTGTCGGAGCAAAGCGAGCAGCAGCGAACGACGGAGTAGGTGGAAGAATGGGGAGGCAAACGAACTCGGCGAACTCGAAAGTACAGAGAAAACAAGGAGGAAGAGGGGACTTTCAGAACACAAAGTGACGGAGTGAGGGGGGAGAGAGGAGAAATGGCGGTTTTTGAAAAACTTTCACGAAAATCGAAGCATTGCATTAAATGCGCCCCCCTCGGTCCACGGTTTGCCATCATAGCAAGGGTTAGGCCAATCACGCGGTGACACGTGGCCACGATGCGCCTGACACACAGGGTTGAAGCGACAACGAAATGTCAGCAAAGAAGTTGAAAAGACAGGCATATGTGGCGCCGATACCGGGAACGCCCCATCGACCAAAGCATGGTATGTGGCGCTGATACCGGTAACGCCCCATCAACCAAAGCATGAGGAATACTCGTGGTCTATAAAGGGCGCCCAAGGCGTCAACGCCAACAACAGCAGAGAAAGACAATAGTCAGAGTCGATAACGCCCTAGATGGGGACTCCACTGATGGGGACAGAGCTTCACTCCTTTTGTTGGGACTAGTGATAATAGGCCCAATAATCAGGAGGCCCAAAAGGCTCAAACTAGTAGCGTGCAAGCCCAACAGAGGAGTCACCCAGGCGTGAACGCCTCATGCTCCTTCATCAGTTGAGAACGCCAACAATCACAAATATTGTGGGCGTCCACGTGGAAGCGGATAAGGAAACATTGCCTGATCAATCAAGGATCAGGCAAAGATCAATCAGGATCCCCCTGATTGATTCTCTCATTAATAGCGCTTTGCCCACTATGGCATCTTCGCAAGAAAGGAAAGTACGTGGGAGCCAAGGATCACAATCAGATCAGCTGAAGATCACAATTAGATCAGCCAAATCAGCCAAGATCACAATCAGCCATTCGAGCATTTATGGTAAGATCTGATCAGAATATCCTCAACCAGTATAAAAGGGAAGCCCTTCACACTGGACAAAGGTACGCACTCTAACCATTCTATTGAGATTATTGTGCTCAACCCCTTACTAACTTAAACATCGGAGGTGAATTGCAGGGCCACCCCTGTGTATTCATTGACTTGCAGGCGACTTCCGATCCAGAGTTGCCTCATCGAACCAGGTAATGCCCTCCGGCCAAAACCAGGTTCATCAATAAATCAAATGGAAAAGAAGAAAAAGGATGAATTACACTCACTTCATAAGATATATTCCAAAAATTATGTAAATTTTCCTTATATTTTAAAAATTGACACTCCCATTGCATCCCCTAAAAAAATAATTGCATTATATATGCTATATTAATTTTAATTATTCTAATAAAAATATCCTTATATTTGCTGAAAAATAAAGAGACATGTGTAATTTAAAATATAAACAAAAAAATATTTTAATATTATTTTTTTAAAAAGAAGAATATAATACTATCCACATTCATATTATGTGATATGCAAAAAAAAAAAA
>QANZ01042188.1:33710-71283 GCA_003254925.1 Chamaecrista fasciculata
TTTTGTACAAATTTTATATCAAAATTTTTATTTTTTCGTGCTATACACTATGGTATAACTTCCAGAGTCTGAAAACACACTTTTTTAATCCGAAAGTTATACCATTGTGTAGAGCACGATAATTTTCGGATTCAAAAAAGTGTATTCTCAGACTCTGAAAATTATACCATTGTGTAGAGCACGAAAAAATAAAAAATTTTATATAAAATTTGTACAAAACGGAGTTCAGATGAATAAGTTATGACAGGCTCGGTTTTAAATTTCGCAGATCCATAACTTATTTATCCGAACTCTTTTTTGTACAAATTTTCAATCAAAATTTTTATTTTTTGTACTCTACATAATGATATAATTTCAGAGTCTGAAAACACACTTTTTTAATCCGAAAGTTATACCATTGTGTAGAGCATGATAATTTTCGTATTCAAAAAAGTGTATTCTCAGACTCTGAAAATTAGACCATTGTGTAGAGCATGAAAAAATAAAATTTTTGATATAAAATTTGTAGAAAACGGTGTTCGGATAAATAAATTATGGATCAGAAAATTTTTAAAATCGGGTCTGTCAGAAATTGCAGGTTGACCTACGATTTCCAACTAACACGGCAGTTCCAACTGACACACCATGCCGTGTCAGTTGGAAATCACAGGATCCTGCAATTTCCTATTTTTCTTTTTTTAAAAAATGCACCGAATGACGTGGCACCCATCTTCGGAATAATTTTACTTTTTTGGGGGATTGAATTTTTTTTTTATTATATAAATAAAAAAACCGGAGGGATTAGCTTTTAATTAGCAGTCTGGCTTTTTGGCCTTTAGCGTTCAAATCCAAGGGGCTCAAATTCTCATCATCAATTTGTACGGTTAATTAAAATATTAATATTAAACCAAAAGCATAAGGTAATTAATCTATATTATCATGTAAAGCAACTTCCAAGTTTCATGTCACGTTCTGCCTATTTGAACATCATTAATATATAGGAGACGTATAACTTTCCCAACGACTAGAGAAACAATAATGGATTTAAAAAATAAAATCAAATAAAGGAATAAGAACACAAAATTAATAATAAAAAATCACTACCTAAATACCTAATGGTGGCTTTAGTGGGGAAGTTAACTCAACTTCTCCTTCATTATATATTCCTTTTTTTCCCAAGAGGGTATTGTTATAGAAGCACTATGTAAGATAGGGTGTAGCAAAGTAATTAATTATTAATTATATAAATAAAGAAAAGTCCTTAATTTGTGAAAGCACTATCATTATAATGCATATAATTAATAGGTTTTAATTAATTTGAATTGAAGTATTGAAAGAGAATCATATATACTTTTTTTATTTTTCATTGCACATAAGTAAAGTATTGTTTATCATCACCCTTTTGTGCTGGCCAATTCGTTTAATTAATTAATCTAGTCATGTTCATCACCATTAATTAATTTTCAGCATAATAAATGTTGAAATCATTTTTTAGTGAAATTAACAGTTTTTGTATAAAAAAAAAAAAGAAGTCTTAATTCTTCGTCATGTGATCCATCTTATGATTTAGCTTCTATACGGTGAAATATTTAGCTTGCATTGTATACTATAGAAGAATAAATAAATTTTATGTACTTGCTATGATTTTCATTGTACCCACACGTATATATATATATTAGTGATTTTTCATATTTAAAATAATAAGTAAATATTTTTTGGTTAAAGGATAATTTTGGTCCTAAATGTATGCCCTAATATTCATTTCGGTCCATTATGCGGAGGGTTTGCAACCCATCCAAGAGGACATATCCTCGTTTCTGACAAATTGGCAAAATAATCAGCTGCCAAGTTAGCGCATCTAGAGATCTAACTAAAGCTACACCCATCTAAATAACTGAAAACATAAATAATATCATCTAAAAAAGACAAACACTTCCAATCAGGACAACAGGTAACCCCAGTGGCTGTTCTAAATAAAGACATAATCAGACTCAAAGCAACAATAATAATAATTTGATAAAACGAAACTACACCGTGGAAGAGCACTTAAAAAGCAAAACCAACCAGGAAGCCACCATGGAAGCTAGAAGCCGCCGTGGAATGCCTAGTCCATGGTCGCCGCCGTCACAAAACCCTAGAAAAAGAAAAGGGTAAATTACACTTTGGTACCCTGTGGTTTGACCCTATTTCACTTTGGTACCCTGTGGTTTGAAACTTAACACTTTGGTACCCTGTGGTATTCTCCATTAACACTTTGGTACCCTTTGGAGCTATTTTGTAATTTTAACCATAACAAATTTTGCAAAAATTACATATTGACCCCAAAAAATTTTCAAAAAATTACAAATAGGTCCCTGGATACATATTATATAGGGACTAAAATGAAAAATTTAAAATTTTTTTGGGCTCAATATGTAATTTTTGTAAAATTTATTATGGTTAAAATTACAAAATAGCTCCAAAGGGTACCAAAGTGTTAATGGAGAATACCACAGGGTACCAAAGTGTCAAGTTTCAAACCACAGGGTACCAAAGTGAAATAGGGTCAAACCACATGGTACCAAAGTGTAATTTACCCAAAAGAAAAAGAAACACTCTCATAAAGAGAGAGAGGGACCCTCACAGGGGATGAGATTTCAACACTGCCCAATGGAGAAGAGGGGGGCTACCATCGCTGAAAACGACGGCAACTCGACGTCGACGCAAAGCTGTGTGTGTGGACGAAGAGGAGAGCGAGAGAGAACCATCGGCTGTTAGGTTATATCTTTTACCTACTTGAATTCATATACATTTGTTGGTACTCTACTATAGCCAGATGGTTGTTTGGATTATTGTAAAAGTGAAATTTTAGGTGTGAAATTATTTAAAGGCAAAACACCTTTTCGTGCCCCTAACGTTTGCAGTGATTTTCAGTTATATCCCTAACGTTTCATTTTGTTCAAGCGTGCCCTCAATGTGAAACTAACGTTTCAATTATGCCCCCAATTTTGACTCGATGCCTATGTGGCAATTTTTTTACTTATGTGTCATTTTTTTGGTCTGACGTGGCATGATGAATGGACATTCATATTTTTTTTCCACCGTGTCATGATGACTGGATTTACATTTTTGAACATAAAAATTGAGTAAACTAGCAAATCAGTCCCTAGATTTACATTTTTCATCATCTTCATTCATTTTAGTCCCAAATCTTCAAAATAAAATTGTAAAGTGTCCCAAAACTCTTCCAAACATTTCAATTTAGTCCTTAAAAGTATTAAAAACCCTAAACCCTAAAACCCAAAACCCCAAAACTCCAAACCCCAAACTTCAAACCCCAAATCCCTAAACTCTAAAACTTATTTTTTTTCTTCATCTTCTCTTCTCTTCTCGTACTAATTTTTTTTTTCTAATCTTCATATTTTCATATTAAAATTTTTGTTTCTAATTTTCATCTTCATCTTCATCGTCATCATTATCATCATCATCTTCATCTTCATCTTCATCTTCATCTTCCCATTTCCAGAATCTTCCAACATCATCATCATCTTCATTGCATTTTCAAACGAGAAAACCCACTTCATCTTCATCTTCCGGCGAAACAACCCTGAAATCGAAATCAAAATCGAAACCCACTTCATCTTCTGGGTTTGATTTCTGGGTTTGGAGGTCGTCGGAGATGATGGAGAGCGAAATGGAGGAAGAAGAAGACCAGCAGAAGGTTGCAGATCTGGGTTTGATATCTGGGTTTGTTTCTAATTAACATTGAAAATCTAAATCATCGCTACTGCTCTGTTTTAATTTTGTAGATTTGAGTTTAAGAATCAAATCAAAGTGAATTGAAATTTCAAAGTGAGATTGAGATGCTGAATTTGATTTCGATGTACGGAGCCGGGAAGCTGGATATGTTAGGGATTTATATGCAGAGGTCTTGGGTGATTCTGAACACGACGGCTATGTTTCTGACACTACTGTATGTGTTTGCGAAGCCGGTGCTGAATCTGATAGGGCAGACGATGGCGATTGAAGATGCGACAGGAGTGTTCGCGATGTGGATGATTCCACAGCTATTTCTAATGATGAAGATGAAGATGAAAATTAGAAACAAAAATTTTAATATGAAAATATGAAGATTAGAAAAAAAAAATTTAATATGAGAAGAGAAGGTGAAGATGAAGATGAAGATTAAAGAAAAAAAATAAGAAAAAAAATAAGTTTTAGAGTTTAGGGATTTGGGGTTTGAAGTTTGGGGTTTGGAGTTTTGGGGTGTTGGGTTTTTAATATTTTTAAGGACTAAATTAGAATGTTTGGAAGAGTTTTGGGACACCTTACAATTTTATTTTGAAAATTTGGGACTAAAATGAATGAAGATGATGAAACGAGGGGGAATTGAGAATAATGGAATAAGAATGGGTGAGGGACCTAATTGCTCAAATTAGATTTTTTAGGGTTTAGGATTTTAGGGTTTAGAATTTTAGAGTTTAGGGTTTAGGGTTTATAGTTTTAAGGTTTAGAGTTTAGGTTTTAGGGTTTTTAATACTTTTAAGGACTAAATTGAAATGTTTGGAAGAGTTTTGGGACACTTTACAATTTTATTTTGAGGATTTGGGACTAAAATGAATGAAGATGATGAAAAATGTAAATCTAGGGACTGATTTGCTAGTTTACTCAATTTTTATGTTCAAAAATGTAAATCCAGTCATCATGCCACGATGGAAAAAAAATATGAATGTCCAGTCATCATGCCACGTCAGACCAAAAAACTGACACATAAGTAAAAAAATTGCCGCATGGGCATTGAGTCAAAATTGGGGGCATAATTGAAACGTTAGTTTCACATTGAGGGCACGCTTGAACAAAATGAAACGTTAGGGGTATAACTGAAAATCACTGCAAACGTTAGGGGCACGAAATGGTGTTTTGCCTTATTTAAATGGGTATGTAATAATTGTGAGTGATAGATAGAAGGGTATGAGAATTGATAAATTGTATAAAGGTAAAAATAGAAGATAAATTTAATTGTTGACTTTTTAGAGTTGTGGAATAATTTGATTTGTTTGGATTAAATTATTAAAAAATATATCATTAAATAATGAGATCTTTTGCAATGGGAATTACAATAATTTGGATTTTTGAGAAGCTCGAATTTCGAGTTTTTTTTCTAGATTATTCTGATAGCTTATTTCACATGATAAAATACACATACTATAATTACAATTATCAAATATTGCTCAAATAATTTTTTATGATGACATTTATCTTTTGAACCTTCATTCTGTCTTGACTAAACGAATCAGCCGTTAAAAATAACTACGAGTTGATTGATTCATGTGATATTAAAATCGTGAACGATTTGGTCCCTGGGTTAAAATAACAATCATTATTCATCTGCTTCTCTCTATATTAAGATTATAATTATTTAATTTCGTCAAAATAAATTGTAGAAAAAAAAACGTTGACTTTGGGGCCATTTAATTTTTACCAAGTTAACACATCAGTTCCTAATAGAGAAAATAAAAGTTGAAAACATATCAAGTTGTTCTAAAATAGTGATAAATTGTTATTTAAAATCAAATTTTTAAATATGTTGGTTGAATTTATTTTTTGAATTTATATAACTAATAAATAAAAGGGATAGAAATTATTTTTAATAATACAAATATAAAATTAATTAATATTTAAATAAAAATAAAAATATATTATTATTTTATTAAACATTAAAGATAATTAAAAGTAAAAAGTTAATTATAATAATTTAGAAAAAAAATTATTAAAAAGAATTGGTGAAAAGAGATGTAATGAAGAGAGATTGTTGCAGGTGTAATAAATGAAGAGTGATATAAAATGACAATTATGCCCTTTGTGTATATTTGAATATATATTGAAGGGCAAAAGTTCTCATTTTGACCCAAACTTTACACCAACTGTCAATTTCGTCCCCAATCTTTTTTTTATGTCCATTTCGTCCCCAATCTTCCACATTTTCGTCAATTTTATCTTTTAACTAACTTCTATTAATAATCTAATGATAGACTGCATCCTGTTTTTCAATCCGAGTTAAGATTTGAGTTTCTTTTTCTATTAATTTTACATTATATATTGTTAGTCACATAGAGTTTGTGTTAATATTTGGCTAAACCAAGGTTATTAATATCGAGAACTTAACAAAGATTAGAAGGACTGAAAAATATATCTAATTGTAAAATCGAATCGAGGATCATAAGATACTAAAAAAAAAGTTTCCTAGGATCTTAAGATCCTAACAAATTTTTAAATATAAAAAATATGTTTTTGCCATCAGAAATGATAATAAGAAAGGAATATTTGTTGCATAATTCAAATTTCAACAATATGATCCATCATCATTATTATTATTATTATTATTATTATTATTATTATTATTATTATTATTATTATTATTATTTTTATTATTATTATTTCAGAATCAACAAGCAACAATCAACTCAACAATCATAAATTTGTTAATTTATATATGAAAAAAAGTAGCCTAAACTGTTGCATTTTGGGCCAAAATTCTAAAAAAAAATTCTTTGGCTCGTAACGATCTTAACTAGAAAATTGTGATCCTGATACGATCTTAGCCAAATATGATATTTCATACGATCTGGCAAGGTAGGCATTATTAAGATTTTGATCTTACACGATCTTACGATCTAAGGTCTCAATCTTAATAACCTTGGGCTAAATTAAGTGAAAATGATAAAATTGACCAAAATGTAAAAGATTGTGGACGAAATTAACAGCAAAAAAAAAAGATTGGGAACGAAATTGACAACATGTGTAAAGTTCGGGGGACGAAATTAGTGCTTTTGCCTATATTGAAGTATAGGTAATTATAGTTATGATTAGAGGGGTATACAAATAATTGAGTAGTTTGAAATTATTGTAGAATATAACCAAATTATTGAATAATCTAAAATAAACGAGGTTTTTTAACTTTTTGGAGATACTCAACTCATGAGCTGTTCATAATCTAAAACAAAGAGACCTTAAAATGTGTAATTTAATTTTTAAATTTTATAATTCGTTATAAATTTCTTTTATATAAAACTATACAACTTAATCAATTAACAAATTATATTACTGCAATATACAAATTTTTAAAATTAAGTCGATTATTTTAAAAAAAATTAAAATAACAATACTTATGTAATGTAAAAAATATATTCAACATATCTAATAGTATTTGTTGAATTTGATGTGGTTAAAGTTCCAAGATGACGAAACTTTGGGACATGCGACCTCCCACATAAATAGGAGCATTAAATGGCTGTTCATACGCCATGGTGTAATTGTCAGTGTATGGTACTTTCCTAGATTCTATGAATGGCATGTACTATTTATTAAATCCAATTGATTTTGATTTTTGATTATTTCCGAGAGAAATGTTTAAATCACTCATATTTAATTAATGGATCTTTTGAGTAAGTTTTATTCTGGTTCAAGTGTAAATTTCTTTTTTCTCACACGCTTTTCCATTGAAATAAAATAGATTTTAAAAATAATGAACAAATTAAAACCCTTCATGATAAATTGCTTTGTTGCAATATAATATTTCTAAGGGTCAACGAGTTGAGGATTATGCATGAACAAATAGCGATGCCTGATTACACCCATAACAATATCTCTTCATCACATTATTTTTCACCATTTGTTTTTAATATTTTTTTTTCTAAATCAAGCATCGCTATTTTTTTTTTGCCAGTATGGGAATAAGGATTAACACCTGCGTTAGGTGTTTTGTTCATTCCTGTTTCTGGCAAAAAAAAATAGCAATGCCTGATTTAGAAAAAAAAAATATTAAAACCAAATGGTGAAAAATGATGTGATGAAAAGAAATTGTTATAGGTATAATAAATGAAGGGTGATATAAAATGACAATTATATCCTTTATGTATATTTAAATATATATTGAAATATAAGTAATTATATGTATGATTGCATAGATAAAAGTAATTGAGTGGTTTAATATTTAAGATTATTGTAGATTATAAAAAATAAAAAAATAGAGCAAATGAGGGGTTTAAGGCAAGGGGACTCTCTGTCCCCTTCCTTACCTATTCATTCTTGTTGATGTTGTGTTATCTTTGTTGGTGAATATAGCAAATGAGGTAGGTGTTTAGAAAGGGATCAAAATGGTAAGGGGATGTCTGATTTTGACCCACTATTTTTTTTGTTGATGATGCTCTACTTTTTATAAGAGTTGATGTTGATAAGTGTGCTGAAATGAAGAGGTATTGTGTTGCTTCGGGTCAGGATGTCAACTTTGACTAATTTGGGTTGTTTTTTTCCTCGAATGTTGGTCAGGATCTTAAAGACGATGTTTGTTTATGCCTCGGCATTAATGATTTGAGGGATCCTGGTTCTTATTTGGGTCTGTCTACCATTTGGGAGATGTCTGAAGTTTCTATCATGAGATTTATGGTGGAGAGAGTGAAGAGTAAAATGCAAGGTTGGAAGCAAAAATTTATTTCCCAAGATCGTCGTGAAGTGTTGATTAAGGCAGTTGTCATTGCTGACCCTTCCTATGCTTTGAACTGTTTCAAGCTCCCTAAAAAGGTTTGTATGGAGTTGGATGCTTTGATTGCTAATTTCTTTTGGAGGCAACAAAAAGAAGAAGGGAAGATTCACTGGATTGCTTGACATAAAGTCACTAAAGCTAAGAAGGAGGGAGGTATGGGCCAAGCAGGTTTGGAGGCTGATTTCCAATCCTGATGAGATGTGGGCGAGACAGTTGAGGGGGATTTATTTCCCTAATGGTAATTTTTTTTGAGGATGGGAGAGGCTCTAGAGCTTCTTGGTGTTGGTCTAGTTTGTTGGAAGGGAGAAAGCTTCTTCTCAAAAAGCTTTCTTGGAGGATTGGTAATGGTGAAAAGGTTAAAATTTGGGGGTTAGTTGGCTCCTTGAATTGCATAATGGTTTCTTGAATGCTAAGAAGGTTCCTGTGGGGTGTAACTTGGTGATGGTCAGTGATGTCATCAGAGATGGTCATTAGAATCTAGGGTAGTTGAAACTGTGGGTTTCTGAAGATGAGCTCCTCTTTCCCTTGGTGTTTCTTCTGACAAGTTTGTTTGGTCAGTTGCTAGAGGTGGGGTGTATAGTGTGAAGAGTGGGTATTTTGTTGCTAGGAGCCAGCTGGATGTGAAGCACTGTGGTGATGTGCCCTTGGGGCTAAGTGATTTCACCCCATCTTCTTTTGCTTCTATTTTGTAATGTAGTGGCTAAGTTTCTCTTGTATTGCTTGGCTATTTGTTTGCTGGGTTTCTGGTTTTGTCTAGTTGTTTCTGCTATTTTGGTTGTTTCTTTTGAATTGGTGTTTGTATTCCTGGTTTTTGTTCCAGATATGATTGCGAATCTTCAAGAAGCCCATCTTTCAACTTTAGATCTAAATAATGTTAACATGTTGGCTTCTCGATTTTTCAAACAAGATGTTGAAACGACATCTTTTCAAATAAAAACGATAAAGTCTCACCAAATAGCTTTCTTGCTCTTTTCTTTCACCACTTTTAATTTGGGTTTTAGTACTGAGTTTAGGTTTAACTAATGTGGTTCTTTCTTTCTTCAATCGCCGGTATCTTTTGAAAGAGCTGAATAGAACCTTCATCATCCTCATTCTGAAAATTCTGATTCTAAACACTTTCAAAGATTGTATTTTAGGAAACCAGTTTGTGTAACATATTTTATAAAGTCATCTTCAAGTTTCTTGTTAATAGACTGTGACAGCTAATAGATAAAATCATCACCCCTTTTAAAAATGGTTTCATTAGAGGACGTTCCATTTTTGATATCTTGATTCTGGCTTCAAAGGTATGAACTTTCATACAAAAAAGAAGAAAATGGAAAAGGCAATTTTCTGCTCTTAAGTTGGATATCTCCAAGGCATATGATAAAATTTATTGGCACTTCTTGGAAGTAGTTCTTAAGGTGATGAATTTTCCTCATGATGGTTCCAGCTTATCATGCAATGTGTCAATATAGTCACATATATACACTTTGTTGTTCAATGCTCAAAAAGTTAGAACTTTCACTCCTTAGTGTGGTCTTTGTTAAAGAGATCCTCTTTCTCCTTATTTGTTCATACTTTGTACTAATATTCTGTTTTGTATGCTCTTTCGCTTGGAATATAAAAAAAAGATCCAAGGAATTTCTTTCGGCCATCGATCCCTCGTTATATCTATTATTATGTATTTATATGATGCCATTTTTTTCTTCCAAGCAACTATGGAGACGTGTTGGAAAATCAATATAGTACTCTCTTACATCATGCATGGTTATCTAGTCAACATGTTAACAAGAACATGTCTAGATTGGTCTTCTTCCCTAATACCCCTCGTCGTCAAAAGCTCTCGTGGCTTCTACCTTTTTAATGAACTATTCCCTCTCCTTGGGAAAGTATACCTTGGTATGCAGTTAGATTACACTATCAAACCACAAGAATCATATCAATATCTCCTTAGTTGATAAATTCAATGATCAACTCTCAAGATGGAAGGCAAAGCTACTTTCCGAAGTGAGAACTCTAACCCTTATCTCCTCTATGTCCTCTGTCATTCAAAGTCTTCACCTTTATCAAATGTTTGTCTTTCAATTTCCAAAACAAATTGCTTAAAAGTTCGACTCCATTTTAACCAACTGCTTATGAGAATATATAAGCAAGATTGTCCAACAATGCATTTGCTAGCCTTTTCAAAGTTAACCGTTCCTAAGTCAAAAGGTGGTTTAGGCCTACAAGTCTATGACATTTTCATCTCATGCCTTACTCTCGAAGCAATATTTGAACGTCTTCATAAATCAAGATTCCTTGTGCATCCATTGGGTTCTTAGAAAATACTTCCACTAGTGAATTTATAAAATCATTGTCCTTACCACTCAACAATCAAAAGCTTGGAAGAGTATTAATACCAATGGTTCTTTGATCTCTAGTCATTTGCGATTGAATGTGGGTAATGGGGAAAAAATCATTTTGGACACTCCCTTTTGGTGGCCTACTTTGCCTAATTTACCTCTTGACCTTACATCTATAAGAGACCTTTGCCTTTCCATTAACAAATTATGCAACTTAATAAGCTAGAACTCTGTTGTAATGATGAAAATATGACACATGTCCAATCCTCAACTTTTTCAATTTTTAATGAACCTGGTCAGTTGTTTCTGACCCTATGTCACTTGATGGTAGTTACATAGTGATTTCAATCTATTTGACTTCAGGAAATTTTTGTGGTATGTCTTTTGGAAAATTAAAATTCCATCTACGTACCTCCTTTTTGTCCAGTGACTTTTTCATAATTCGGTTCCACTTTTTCCAATTCTTCAATAGCATCATCTTCAAATTACAGGTGAGCCATGAGTGTGTTTTTTGAGATTATTCTCTTGAAAGTGGAGAACATTTTTTTCTACATTGCTCCTCCTCTCATGCAATTTGGTTTGGGGTTCTTCCTAGAATGTGTACTTCTTCCCTCAAGATTGTTGTTTGAAGTCAGTTAATTCTCAGGAAAAAAAAAAGTCAATGGATTAAGGGTTTCATTGATCATCAGTTGTCAGATTCCTCTAACGATGTCCACTCATGGATTGGTTTAGCTTTCGTCACTCTAAACTCTTTTCATATGGCTAGAAATGAAAGCATTTTTGAAGGCCTCACCATATCACCATCCCAATTGGTTCATTAGATTCAAAACACTTGGGTCATGGTTCAAAATGTGTTTGTAAAATCAATTAACAATAGTACTCCCAGCAATAAATTTCAAAGAAGAACTTCAATTCTCCAGTTCAATAGTCCTAATCTTTTAGGATCCACTATCATCCTTATGGTCACTAAAGAAAAGCACCATTTAGTCATCTACTTTCTTTTATGAAGGGCATCTGTGGTCACCTTGGAAAAGGATGTGTCTAAATAATAAGCATACTTGGAATGGAAAAGTTATGAAGATATGAGTGAGAAAATTATGGAGGAAGATATAAGTAGTCTTTTTTTTTTAATATATAGTTTAAAACAATTTTAATTTTAAACTATAAAATAGTTGTGGGTAACATTTGAGTTCATGGACGTGGGTTCATGGTGAGTGAGGTATAACTTCCTCTTTTTTCCATATATTTTAATATATTTAATATTTATCTTTTTTTTTAGGCTAAAGTTTTATTTTAGTCCCTCAAGTTTGCTCAAAGTTTTGTTTTGGTCCCTTAAGTTTTCAAAAAGTTCTACTATTAGTCATTGGTCAATTTTCATCCACTTTTTCGGTTAAAAAAGAGATTTTTATTCCCCAAAAGATTTTCTCTTATGCGTTAAGGCCCTCTCTTTTTGTAATAGGGATCAAAGTACAATAAAAAAATTTTTGGGAGATTAAAGTTAGTTTTTCCCTTTTTTTAACGAAAAAAGTGGATGGAAAATAATCAATGATTAGAGGTGAAACTTTTTGAAAATTTGAAGGACAAAAATGGAACGAAAAAAAGTTGAAAGATCGAATTGAAACAAAACTTTAAATAAACTTGAGGGACCATAATAAGAGTTTAGCCTTTCTTATTTTATATTGTATGATTTTTAGATCGATTACTAAACAGAGTCTCAAGCATATATAATACTAGGGGCTTGGCGTGCCCGTTATGCATGTAATGTTTGAATTGATTTAAGTTAAAGATTACGTAAAATTTTTATATTGATAAATGAGTAAGTTTGGGACCAAATTGAAATTTCCTGATACATTTGGGACTAATTTAAAATTTTGACTTAATGAAAATGAACATGGGTGATTTTTTTTTTTACATAAGAATGAACGTGGGCCAATTTTTGATGAACGTGGGGCAATTTTATTTTTATATATATATATATATATTATTATGTATTATGTTTAAATTAATTTATTTTACATTATAGTTTTAAAGACCGACTACCAGAAAGGAGTGGAGCCATATAATATAAGATTATATATATTACTATTGTATTCGTTTGATAAGAAAACAAATAACTAGACTGTTTTTACAATTCAAACTTTAAAGTTGCATTGTGCTGAAGCTGTTTCTTCATATGTATAATTTTATTTAAAATTTAAATAATAAAGATATCAAGACATATATACTAGTAGTTTCCTAATACTATATTAAAATTTAAAATTATAAAAGTATGAAACTATTATATATATGAAAATTTATTATTTTCATTATATATTAAAATATAAGAAATAAATTATTAATATTTAATTTTTCTTGTGACTTTTCATAAATCTTTCTTTTATTTTAAAATGATATAAAAGAGTTCAAAATTTTACTTAATTTCATCTTACTATTTTCTATTTTTATATTTTATATAAAAATTATTTTAATAGATAGTTTGAGAACCTATGAAGTATGGACACTGATACGGACACGAGACACAACATGGACAAGGACATGCCAAATTTTTAAAATTACACGACACAACACGACATATATTTATATATATAAATAATTAAAAATTCATAAATTTTGATAAAAACTTTAAAAATTGAAATATTTTTTCATAATATATGTCATATGCACTATTCTTTTCTATTGTTTGTTATGTTAAAGTTACAAAAATCGATTTTATATTCTGAAATTTAAGAATATATGTCATATGGGTGTTGTACGGTCAATGTCCAATACGACGACATATCCTCAAAATGAAGTATCCACACTTCATAGCTAAGAGCCAATCAATTAGAAGGGGTTAAAGTCATATTTATATAGTATAAAATAGGCAAAAGACTCGTTGGTGCCTCTAACGTTTGTGGTCAGTTTCAGGTATGCCCCCAACGTTTGTTTTGTGTCAGTTATGCCCCCAACGTTTCACATTGTTGTCAATTATACCCTAACCTCAATTTTGTTTTGGTCAAAATCCTATTTTGGTCCCTCAGGTTTGCTCAAAGTTCTGTTTTGGTCCCTCAACTCAAAGTCCTTCATTCATCATCATCTTCACCACTGCCACCACCACCACCACCGTCACCACCGCTGTCGTCGCTGCCGAGCTTTTCTGGCAAGGTTTGTCTTCTCTGGCGAGATACAAGACGACTTCGATGACTATAAAAACTCCTAATCCAAGGTTTTTTGACCTCTTGAATTCAATGACTGGCAAGCTGACAAAAAATTATATAGTCGCCGAAAAATTACACAATCGCCAAAAATCATATTTCGATCATTTGTTCGCAAAATGAATGCCGTCATTGAACTCAGGAGGTCAAAAAACCTTGGATTAAGAGTTTTCGTAGTCGTCGGGGCCGCCATGTATCTCGTCGGAAAGTTCGCCGGAGAAGACGAACATTGCCAAAAAAGCTCAACGGCAGTGGTGGTGGTGGTGTAGTTGTTGTTGCTGAAAGTGGTGGTGGTGGTGGTGGTAGTGGTAGTGAAGATGATGATGAATAAATGACTTTGAGCTGAGGGATCAAAACAGAACTTTGAGCAAACTTAAAGGACCAAAATAGGACTTTGGCCCAAAAATAGAGATTAGGGTATAACTGACACCAATGTGAAACGTTGGTGGCAAAACTGACACAAAACAAACGTTGAGAACATAACTGAAACTGACTCGAAACGTTAGGGGTACAAACAGATCTTTTGCCTATAAAATAAGAGGAGATATATAATTCCTTATAAAATTAAAAGATAATTATATCTAAAAAAAAATGTTAACCAACATATCATTATCAATATCTTGTGTTAAAACTTAAAAGTGAAGATGAACTTTATGTAGTTCGAACTCAATCCTCATTAATTTATTCATCTCCTTTTGCCCTTATTGCACCTCGCAAAGTCACGTACAAAACCCATTTGATACCATGAGGGTGGGTCACATGTTACCCTACAAACTCCATCAAATAATTAAATATTAATATCTTCAGAGTACAAAACCAGAATTTGTGGCACACCACTTGGGATCTGTACATCCAATGTCAATTTTAAATTTTTATTATTTGTTATTATTCCACCAATTAATAATAATATTGTTGACCTCAAACATATATAGATATAATTAATGTTGAACACAAATGAAATCAAAGTACATTAATCAAGTGCAAGCGGGCTAGTTTTTTTTTTGGCCAACAAGCGGGCTAGTTAGGAAGAAGAATATTTAATACTATTACCGTTTAGTACAGTTGGTATTGTAAATAATTAAATTTTTAAGTATGATCTCTCCAATTTAAATCAAGTTATGTATGTAAAATAAAAATTTTGTTAATATATAATTTTTACACATTTGTAGAAATAATCTTTGATTTTCATGTCAATTAATCATTTAATTGATAGTGTTTGATTCTTATTAAAAAAATGAAGAAATATATCTTTTTTTTGGTAGGAAAAATAAATATTTATTTGAAAGAGTAGACTGTGAATTTAACAGCGACCCTTATGCATAAAAAAATGAAGAAAAGAAATAGAGTGATATTAGCCAGTTAATCACCAGTTTAATTACTATTAAAAATCAGCCATCATCTTTATAAATGCAAACACACATTAAAATGAAGTGTCTATACTTTATAAAGTCTAGTAATATTTTTAAAAATCTTAGAATAGATTAAATTTGTTGGAAAATAATCAGCAATAATTAATATGGTTAATATTTAAACCGAATAATTGTGATTGAAACTGTATGAATTTGAAATGAAGAAAAGCAATTCATTATGTCACTATCATTTTTCCGAAGTTCAACATTAAAAAGTTGACCCATTTTTTGGGTGACTAGAATTTGTCACACATTTTTTTTTTTTTACAAAAGTATTTATGGTACTTCTAAAAAATAAAAAATAAAGTCAATTTCAATTGTACATTCAAAGTTTTTTGATTAACTATACCCCTAAACTTTTATTTTTTTTCTTTGTCAATTATACCTCTAATTTTGAGATACAAATGACTTAAATATAAAACACAATAGGTACAATTGACTCTAAAAAATTTGGAGATTTAACTGAAATTGACCTTATTCTTTAGGAATATTAAAAGTACTTTTATTTTTTTTTTTAAATACAAAGAATTTGTCAGACATGTACAATTACTATTAGATTTCTTTGATCTACTAGACCCTATAAAGCCGGACACTTCATTTTGAAGATGTATCGCCGTGTCAAATATGTATCCGTGTCCGACACCCGTACGACATATATTTATAAGTTTCAGAATATAAAATCATTTTTTTTGTAATTTTACATAACAAACAATAGAAAATAATGATACATATGACCTATGAAGCATGGAAACTTCATTTCGAAGGCGTGTTACCGTGTCAGACACGTGTCTGTGTCCAACACCCGTATGATACCCTCACAACACCCGTATGAAAATTTCGGCACTGGCCGGCGCGGTCGTAAAAATTCGGCTCGGGCCGACTATATCGGAAAAATTCGACTAGAGTCGGCCTGATTGAAAAAATTTGGCTCAGGCCGGCCGTCGAAAATATTCGGCTCGGGCCTGCTCGGCCTAAAAAATTCGACTTGAGCCGGCTCGGTCAGAAAAATTCGGTTCAAGTCGACTCGGCTCGAAAAATTCGGCTTGGGCCGACCTTGCTAAAAAATTTTGGCTCGAGCCGGTCCGGTGGGAAAAATTCGACTCGGGCCACCGCGGTCGTAAAAAATCGACTCGGTCGGCTTGGTCGTAAAAATTCGACTCTGGCTAGCTTGGCCGGAAAAATTCGACTCGGGCCAACTTGATCGAAAAAATTTGGCTCGGGTTGACCCATTGAAAAAATTCGGCTCGGCCTGAAAAATTTGACTCGAGCCGTCTCGGTTAGAAAAATTTAGTTCAAGTCAACCCAACTCGAAAAAATTCGGCTTGTGCCGACCCAGCTAAAAAATTTCAGCTCGGGACGGTCCGGTTGGAAAAATTCTGCTCGGGGTGGCCCGACTCGAAAAATTTAGCTCGTGCCAGACTAGCACAAAAATTTCGGCTTGCTCCAGCTCGGTCGGAAAAATTCGGCTCTGGCACTCCCGGTTTGAAAAATTGTCGTTTTACACATATTCATGGAGAGAAAGGAGATTGAAAGCAAGAGGTCCATGGAAGAATTTTACAAATTCCACCTCTTGAGATGGAATTGTAAATTCCACTAAACAATTCTATCTCAAATTCCCAAGAAATTTAAATTACTAGTATTGTTATATCCAAACAATAGATTTAATTTAATGGTAATTTAAATCCCTCCAAACAATACTTACCCCCAAACTTTACCTCATCCAAACACACCCTAAGCCCTAAGGCTTGGGGTAATAAACTCTTCTTTTAGTGTAATGACAATATTACTTTTAAAACAAGATCATATTAATTATAAAAAGATTTCACTTTTTTTTTTGTCAAAAAATTTTCATTATTAAAACTTCTTTAGTTTCAAAATGCTTCTCTCCATGTTTTTGTGCCAAAACATATCATAGAAAAACATTATTTTGGCCTTAAATTTAAAAAGAAAACAAAACCTTGATTCGATTTGATTATCTAATGGTTCTCATCGTTCATTTTTGGCTCTTAGCCATTGTTTTACATAACTAATTTTTTGATTGAGTCGGATCAAACACTGATTCTTGGTTCAACTGATATAGTTTGATTTTTTTAATCTATGACAATAATGAGTCAGTTTTATTCTATTTTTATTATTGTGTGCTTAATAATAATTTTTGAACTTTATTTTAGATAATGCATTTTGGAAGGTAGAAAGAAAAGAAAATTTAGTTGACAAAATTTTTATTTTAAAACTTCTGAAAATAAAAAAAATATTATTTTATGAACAAATTTGAAGTAAATTTGTATTAAATTACAGTAATATGAAATATCATAAATGAACATCAACTCTCCATATGTTTCTTTGTTTCTAAAGTGCAAAATATATTTTCATTGTTCTTCTTCTTTGAACTTTAGAAGCAACGTTATATTTGGTGCCTTTCTATTTTATTAAAAAGCTCAAGTTATCGAATAAATTTTTTGAACTTTTTATTTTTAAAAATTAAAAATATTTTTTTTTTTGAAAAAAGGGAAACCAACCATGCCCTTTGTATCTCCAAAAGTAAAAAGTATATAAAAAGTTTTTCTAAGAAAAATCTTTCTCGGAGAATCTGCTGAAAAGAATGGAAGATTTCCTATTACAAATTATCACAGAAATCTGTGGATACAATTTTTTCCTTTTTTCATAAGTATGAGAGAGGAACCCTAATCATCAATCATCATTCTGAAACGAATCAGATGCACAATTTTGTGGTGATTTGATTTCAAAAGAGCACAATTCTGAAACATTCCACATTCATGTTCTAATGTTCTATGTATGTACATTCCGTGAGTTTTACGTACCAAAAGCAGTTTAGGTAAGAATCTTACTTCATCAACTTCCTACAAATATGGAAAATAATGTAATTCTTTAAGACATATATATAGATACTAGGGGCTTGGCGTGCCCGTTAATATGCATGTAACGTTTGAATTGATTTAAAGTTGAAGATTATATTAAGTTTTTATATTGATAAAATAGTAAGTTTGGGACCAATTTGAGAAATTATACAAATATGTAAGACTCATCTAAAATAAATAAAATATTTAGGACCAATTTGAAATTACCTCATATGGGAGAGTGAGTGGGGAGAGAGAGTGGTATTTTTTTTTTTTTAATTTTTTAATTCACTATTTTTGACCAACCATAAGGGGTGGAGTCATATAATATAGTATAGATATAGATATAAGATATAACTATTTTTGCAATAGTGATAGTATCCAAACTTTACATCAATTATCAATTTTGTCCCTAATTTTTTTCACAGTCAATTTCGTCTCCAATGTTTCACAATTCTGTCAATTTTATCCTTTACTCTTATTTTAACCAAATATTAATGACATAATCTACTTGACCATTATTATATGTAATGTAAAATTGATAAGAAAAAAAAACACAAATCCTAAGTCAAATTAAAAAACAGGATGCAGTCTGGCGTTAATTTATTGAACGAAGTTAGTCAAATAACAAAATTGACCAAAATGTAAAACATTGGGGACGAAATTGACAGCAAAAAAGATTGGGGACGAAATTGACAATTGGTGCAGAATTTGGGGACAAAATTAGTACTTTCGCCTTACTATTTTTTTTTACAAAATAGTTTAAGTAGGAGTAAGTACCAGTATTTTAATATTTTGTTAGGGTCATAAATTACCTTCCGACCTCGTTGAAAATTTACGAAAAAAAATTTACATATCACTCACCAAATAAAGTTCTCACATTGATAAAAGAATTTAATTCCTCATCCTTATGGTATAAGAATCCAAACCTTAACCAACTTTATCCTTCCTTATTAACAAATATGACCCATTCTACACAATATTCCTCAATATATGTATGTAATGGACTCACCAGTCACCATGACGATCAGATCAGAATTTCTGTTTCAGATTCCATTAATTCCACACTTTAGTTTCCCACTTCCTTCTCAATTTCTCTCTCTTTCTAAATCTGGGTTGTTTTGTTTTTTGTGATCAATTTGAAAAAGATAATAAGAGCAAAGCGTTATATTGCCAGGCAAAAAAAAACAGAAGAAAAGCATTATATTAAAAAGCTACCTCAAAGTTCTAACTTAAAAACTATAACAAATTAACAATTGATAAGGATGTAACTTTTTTTCACACTAAAAAACTGATGAGAGGTCATTGTATAATTTGATTCTATACTCAAAGCTTTAAAAATGGACCGGATATTAAATCTGAAGTAACCGTTCAAAGTTCAATGTTTCAAGTGGAGTGGTGATAAATTTATTAATTAAAAATAATAATAAAAAATTTAAATATAATAAAATTTTAATTCATATAGTCATAATTAAGTTATAAAATAAAATTATAACATTAACATATAAATACAAATTTTATAAATTAACATGAATTTATATAAATATAGTCAATTTTAATAATTTATTAATATTAATGTCATCAAGTGATATTTTATTATCACAATCTCTATTAAATTTAAGTTCATAATCAACATTCTTTAACATTTGGACAATAAGTATGAAAAAAAACAAAAAAAAAATCAAAAAAGAAAAAATAAAATAAAAAAGATCCAAATAGGTCAATTCACTACTGATTTTTCCGAATTTTGACAGGTTCTCTTGATTGTTGAATGACTCTTGAACTAGGGTTTTTGTAGATGACGTGGACCGAACCATTGGTTGGTTCCAAGTTCAAACATCCGATTGGTCAGTCTCATTTTGTGAAATTGATAATACTCAATATTTTGTGATGAGATATATGTTATTGTTGTTATATTTTGATCAACAAGAAGAAAACAAAGAATTCATTAATTAATGATTGTCAAAAACTATTGTGGTCCCTAATGTTTACTTTAAGTTTTGTTTTGGTCTCTAATATTTATCTTTGTTCCGTTTTGGTCCTTAGTATTTCTGAAAAGTTTCATCGTTGGTCCCAAACTATTGAATATGGTAATATACCTCAAATCTTTGAAACGTCTCCTTTGCCTTTTATTTCGCATCAAATATTCCTTCAAACCCGAATGCAATTAAATCAGAGATACATGTTAAATTTGATGAGTTCTTTCTTCACCTAGTTCAAGTCGTCAGCAAACGAGGTCCAATCGAGCATAAAATTAGATCCATAAATGGGCCGCTTGTTTCTTGAATTTGGTCATATCTCTCTCGTTTCAAGTTCGAATGCAACAAAATCCGAGTTACAAATTACTCTTGACGAGTTCTTTCTCTATCCAGTTGGGGTAATTGGCAAACGAGGTCAAATAGTACTCTGAAAGTGAATCAAAACATCAATATTAAATCTCGAAGTACTATTTTACCTCGTTTGTCAACTGTCCAAACTAAACAAAAAAGAACTCTCCACGAGTAACTTGTCGCTCCGATTCTGTTGCATTCGAAGTTGAAACTAGAGATATATGACCAATCTCATGAAACGAGTGACCCATTTTCAGACCCAATTTCATGCCCGACTTGACCTTGTTTGCTGATGATTTCAACATGGCAAAGAAAGAACTCATCAAATTTAATCTGTAACTCTGATTTAATTGCATTCAGGTTTGGAATTAGAAAACTATTACCATATATTCAATAGTTAGGGACCAATGATGAAACTTTTTGAAACATTAAAGACCAAAATGGAACAAAAAAAATATTATGGACCAAAATAGAACTTAGGGTAGACATTAGGGACCAAATAGGTTTTTGACCATTATTGACATATCTAGTTACAGTATACTAATAACTCAGTCCTTAGAAGATTATAAAGTTGCCAACTCTGATCCCTGAAAGATTGAAATACACAGTTTAGTCCATGAAAGATTCAAATTATATACTTCTTTTTTAATCCTTTTTATGGAATAAAGCGTATACCAGTTGATTCTATCAATGTCTAAATAAGATTTTTTAGAGACTAAACTATGTATTTCCATTTTTTAGAGTTTGAGTTAATATTTAATTAGCTCTATCTAGTTATCTCTTTTGTCTTTTCTTCACCTTCCACAAGCCAATATATAATGTGCGATAGTTGATAGGAGGAGTGAATTACACCATGGAAGAGAATGTAGAATATTTGTATCCTTTTCGAGAGAAAAGGAAAAAAAAATCTGATTTTGCACCACACACAAAGGAAGAATCATAACCAAAGTCCAAAGCCAACTAGACGAGAAGAAGATGATAACGAGTGTCTTGTGGTGTCATGAAAGTAATTGATATTGGTTTGCTTCATTTGGTTTTCGGATTCTGTCATCACGCATATATATCGTCTAATTTGATTCGAAGTTTAGTTATTGTTAGGCCAAAGTCTCAAATTGGTCCCTTATGTATGACGTATGTTTCAAATTGGTCCCTTATCTTTCATTTATTTTAGTTTGGTCTTACATGTTTCCATGATGTTTCAAATTGGTCCCAAAATTACTAAACGTGGCATACATCTCTTATTTTAAATTCAAATGCAATAAATTTAGAGTTACAAGTTTTTTTTATGAGTAATTTGGGATCATAAACAAATAGGGCAAAATCGAGTATCAAAAGTGAGTAACTCATTTTACGGTCAAATAAGTAAAATGGTCATATCTCTTTCATTTGAAGTTTGAATACGACAAATTTGAAGCTACGCGTTAACTCTTGAAAAGTTCTTTCTTTACTCAATTAAGATCGCTAGCAAATAAGGTCAAATAAAGTCTCGAAAGTATTTTTGGGACTAATTTGAAACATCATGAAAAGATATAGAACTAATATAAAATAAATGAAAGATAAAGGACCAATTTAAAACCTACCCCATATTTAAGGGACCAATTTGAGACTTTGGCCTTATAGTTAAAGCTTCACACCTCTTTTTATAGCCATAGCCCATAAGTGAATTATATGTCGGAATCAGACTCAAAATTATTCTCACATATTTTAGCCTATCAATTGAGACACAAATAATCAATTTTAATTTAATACATTTTTTATATTTTAGTAACAAGAAAAGGATTTTAATTCTCTTCTCACTCTTCTAATTTCTTCGTTCTATTTAATTTACTGTAAAAAGTTATTACAAAATTTGAGTAAAAAAACTTATATAAATAGAACACCCATTTGAGCAACTTATTTTCACTTTTTGTTCTACTAATCATGTGACACTTTATAATTTTACTAAAAAAAAAATTATAACTCAAATACTCGCTTCACAAGCAAGTATTTGAGCTTGGCAGCAAGCTAATAACTTTGGCAGTCAACGTGCTGCAATACAATTTTTTTCATTTTTTTATTTGCAATATGTTGTTGTTTTTTTTTCTTAATCTTATTCTTTGCAACAATACAAACTGCTGCTTGTTTGAGATAGTGTTAAAATTGATTGATGATATTTTAAATTGAAAGGCTGACAAGTATGCATGTGAATGATGAGATTATGAATATCTTGAGTATTGTATATTCATATATTGTTGATTGTCATATCAATGTTATGTTATTTGATATATATTGATAGTGGGTAGACTTACAGTGGTGGTGATATTGTTAGTATTTTTCATTAAAACAATTTTTTTTCTTTTACTTATTATTAATCATAAAATATATTTTTTTAAATATATAATGATAAAACATTAAAAAATTAATTATCATATTACATATTATTGCTAAGTAATTATAAGTTGTTAATTAATCTTTTGTTATTGCATATTAAAATTATATTTTAATAATTAAATTGTATATTTTATGTAAAATATAAACTATCTATCAATCTTCTAATATTTAAAATTAGATTTATTAGTATAATTAAATCATTTGATATATACTTGAATTGTCTTAGAATATTTTAAATTATTAACTAAAACCAACCCAAACCGAATAGTGACGAGTTGGGTTGGTGGTGGGCTGGCACATACTTTCTTTATCCCTCATATTTTTTTTTCAATTTGACCCTTCTTACTTTTTTTTTCTCTCAATTTGTTCCCTTACAATTTGTTTTTGAGGGACTAAATTGAGAATAAAATTTTATGAAAGGACCAAATTGGGAAAAAAAATATTTGAGAGATCAAAATATAATTTTAGCTAGATATTTTTTTTTTAACTTTTCCTGTAGATGGGTTGGATTTTATTGAGTATGTTTAAAATCTTAAAACTCACGCTCCAACTTATATCACAATGGGCTAACTTTTTTAATCCAAATCATTTTGTCAACCTATCCCAAACTAACGAATTGAATTAGTTTTGACAGTTTGGTCTTAACCTACTAAACCCTTCTAGATCCAATGACTTCAATCGTCTTGTTTTTAATGAGATTAGTTTTGAGGGCTAATTTCTTCTTTTGGGACAAAACAGATGAGTTTCACTCAAATTAAACCAATCATGGAGTTCAGTACATCAACAAAGCAGACAAATTAAAGTTTCAAAAGAACTAAACAAAAATACAAAACATAGCCAAATTAGTCAACTCCTAATCTCAACCTATTAGAACCAAGAACACATGATGAGGCATCCATATATATTATAGTCAAGATACTGGCCAATAAGGCTCTATCTCATCGAAGTAAACGCACTGCATAATCTTTTCAACCCAAATCTGACAAAAAGCCCAATTTCAAAGACACCTAATTCTTCACAAGACCCCACTCTATATGATCATACGTCTTATTCATACAATAATTTTTCTTGCTTCTTAGTTACTAGTTAGCACTCAAGTTGAGAAAAGCTCCATGGCCAATAAAGATGTTATCATCTAGTTGGAAGAGATAAAATGAAACAATGGAGGTTTCATACGGTGTACAATCACTTTTGAAATACAAAATTGCATTGACTAGCATATAATTTTTTGAGCCTATATATTACTTTGGCTACTTCACTAATTTTTGGGTCCAATTGCTTAATCACATGTTTTAAAATCTACACTTTTAAGTTCTAACGTTGCTTTCAGTAGTTAACCATGGAGTCAGAGTGTACAAGACCTTTTTCTTTTATTAAATAAAGGACTGCGACATCCATATACTAGTTAAATTTTAACAAAATTGTATTAGATAGATAATTGCACACCACTTGGCCAAATTTTTATTTAATTTAATCAATGTTGTGTTTAATGAATTGAAAAGGTATTCAATTTATAGTTTAATCAGTTGAACTAATAATCAATCCAATTATCTAATAAACAATAATTATTAATTATTTTAAATATAAATAATATATATAGAAGCAATATAAATATTAATATTATAATGATAGAAAATAGTTATAAATTGATCATTTATCAAAAATAGTTAATATTATAATACAACAATAATTTATATAGAGAGTGTAAAATTGATAACAAAACAATATTTGGGAGACTAAATAAAGAAAAAAGGAACTACATTGAGACAAAAAAACTTTTTGAGGGACTAAATTGAAAAATATAAATATATGAGGAATCAAAATAGATTTTTAATATTTTAATTTTTTTAATTAAACCGGAAGGTTTTTTAGCGGTTCATCGGTTTAACGTGTTTTGTCCAGTTATTTCTGATCTAATTGCCAAAATGATTTTTTGGTCCAACTTATTATTCACTTAGGTAAGTAGATGAACAAATTAGATTATTTTTTTTTTTTGCCAGAGACAGGAATGAACAAAACACCTAAAGCGGGTGTTAGTCCTTATTCCCATATAACATACTTAAGTAGATGAACCAATTAAATTATTTAATACGGTCTGATTTTGGCAACATTAAATTTAACCCTTTTCCTTCTTTTTCTTATCCTTTTCTCTCTAATGTGCTAACAATAAAACACTTTAAAACATATCTAACAATAGATTCAAAGGTAAAGATTTATTGTAATCAATGTTATTAAAACTAGATTATTCACGTTGGCAAAAAAAAAAAAGAAAGATTATTCAATAAATTAGAGAAGTGTTCAACTTACAGTGTAATTAGTTTAATCGGTCAAATTAGGAGTTTAGTTATAATCGATCAAATTAAGAGTTGAACTAAATGATGTAATTAAAAATAATTGATTATTTTAGATATTAATAATATATGAAATATAAATATTAAAATTATAATCATAATAGATATTTATGTGATAATAGGCCCAATGACTTGGAAGCCTAGAGGACATAGGCCATAGGCGTTCAAGGCTCATCAAAGGAATCCCTTGGGCAAGAACGCCAAAAGAGCCCTACACGAGTGAGGCACCAAGCGCCTCATGACAATCGAGAACGCCAATAGCTAGGCGTCCACAGAAAGAGTCCTAACATGGTTAAGGCACCAAATGCCCTACGTCGGTCGAGAACGCCAACAACCTGGCGTTCACGAGAAGGCGTAAAAGGAGGCGTTGCTACAACAATCAAGAGCCACAAAGAGACTAACCTCCATACGATTCCTTCATCAAATAACAACTTATTTCCGTAATCTTAACTGCCAGATCTGCTGAGATAACGATCAGTTAGGATTTCCACCAAGATCACAACTGATTTGGCCAAATCAGTTAAGATCACAGTCGACCATATCTAGGTCAAAAAGATCTCATCTCACCAGTATAAAAGGACAGCTCCTGTACTGGAAAAAGGGACGCACTATTGCTATTCGCACTTATTATCACTCTCAAACTCTTCACTGACTTAAGCATCGGAGGTGAATCGCAGGGCCATCCCTGTGCATTCATTAACTTGCAGGCGACTTTTGACCCAGAGTTGCTTCATCGAACCAGGTAATGCCCTCCGGCCAAAACCAGGTTCATCACTGGCGCCGTCTGTGGGGACTTTTTATTCAAAGTCCAGATTTAATTTGCTCAAGTGTTGATCTTAGTTTGAATTTTTCTTTGGATACCTGAACGATAAGGTTGGATCATATACATTTTTTCCAGTATTTTTGTTTTATCTAACCTGTGTGTTCATCGAACCAGAGAAACAGATGACATCTACAGAAATTGGCAAGATGACATCCACTCCAACTGATCAACACGCTTCAGGAGGCTCAGTGGCTCAATCCGCACAGGATTCGACGCTTGCTCCTCCCCCAGGATTTCCTACCATCCAGGAAGCCCCCACGCTGCCCAACCCAGCGACTGCGGGGCAAATCACCATAACAGCGGAAGACAAGATTGCTGCACTGAAGGCTGACATGCACATCGAGATGGAAGCACTCCGCAAGGACATCCGTGATCTGATAATGGGCAGGGAAAAGCAAGTTGCTGAGGAAGCTAACCCAGAGCCCATACCACAAGAAGAAAACCCAGGAAACCAAGAACAACAAACTCCCATGAACAACCCATCACCTGTCCAGGTGGCAGCTCAACAGCAAGCTCCTAGCCAAACTACTCAGCTTACCCAGCAGCAAACTTGGGTGGGCGCTTACTCTTATCCACCTCAAGGCTACTATTACCCACAGGGGTATTATCCCCAATATTACCCTGGATATGGCGTCTATGGAGGATCCGCTGGAATGTACCAGCCCATGAGCGCCCAAGCACACGCGCCAGAAACGGCGCCTTATGGAAGATCCGCTGGAATGTACCAGCCCATGAGCGCCCAAGCACCAGCGCCAGAATCGGCGCCTTATGGAAGATCCGCTGGAATGTACCAGCCTATGAACGTCCAGGCACCAGCGCCAGAATTGGCGCCTCCACCCAATTCGGCGCTCCCGGCCATAACGCCCCCACTGGCTGAGGGAATATTTGCCCCTCACGTGCAAGCTGTGGAACTAGACAGGAACTACAAGATGCCCATGAAGCTGACGCCCTATACTGGGGAAAAAGACCCAGAGGACCATTTACTCAGTTTCAAGGCCGCCATGAATATCTCCAACTTAGGAGATTCTCAACGATGCAAGCTGTTTCCAATAACTTTGGAAGGACCAGCTCTGGATTGGTTCTCCAAACTCCCGACGGGCTCGGTACATTGCTTTAAGGACCTGGAAGAAATGTTTAAGAAACGATTCGCCACCAGCAAAGTATACAAGCAGCCTATGGCGGTCTTGACCGACATCAGACAGAACAAGGGAGAATCACTGCGAGACTACTTGGCAAAGTTTAACAAAACTCTGCTGAGTATCAAAGAAGTGGACGACAAAATCGCAATATATTCATTCCTAGCAGGAATCAGACCAGGCCATGCACATAAGGAGCTTACACACAAGGCTCCCAGATCTGTCGGAGAGCTCCTCTCAATGGTTGAGGAGTTCATAACAAAGGAAGACTTAGACAAAACCCAGAGTGATCGCTTCGAGAGGATTGAACCAGACACTAGAAAGCCATAGGGTAAAAACTCGGAAAAAGCTGGTGGCGCCCAAGCACCAAAAGGAAGGGAATACTCCCGGCGTCCACGATCCCCGCCCAGGGGAAGGCATGCTGTCTACACTGTTCTCGCTGTGTCTCAATCAAAGGTTTTCCAAGAAATCTGCAACACAGATCTGCTACCGAGACTCCCTGACCGCCCTAGAAGACCAGGGCGAAACGTTGATACCAGCAAATACTGCAGGTATCATAGAACAGAAGGACATACAACAGACGAGTGCATTGTTTTGAAGGATGAAATCGAAAACCTGATCAGATTGGGACGCCTTCCATCCAGGTTCATTAAGAAAGATGGAAGTAAGAGGCCCAGAGAAGAGAAAAACACTCGCGAGCAGAAGAAGCCTAGAGGAGGAGGCGCTGATGGCGAAGAAAAGAAACGGGACCGGCGCACACCGCCGAGAGATGACAGACCATCTGGGATCATCCACACCATCTCAGGAGGAATAGAAAAAAGTGGCGCCAAAACCCCACATAAGAAGAGGAAGGTGAATCGATCCATACTGAGGATTGATTACAAGGAAGCGTCCAAGGCAGAAAGATGGGTTGAGCCCATAACCTTCACTGACGATGAATTGTGGGAAGTCAACCAGGATTACGATGACCCTATGGTGATCACGGCACGAGTCGGCACCTTTACAGTTGAAAGGATCATGGTAGACCAGGGCTCGTCTGCTGACATCATTTACAAGCC
Source organism: Chamaecrista fasciculata (assembly GCA_003254925.1). Classification (NCBI taxonomy): domain Eukaryota; kingdom Viridiplantae; phylum Streptophyta; class Magnoliopsida; order Fabales; family Fabaceae; genus Chamaecrista; species Chamaecrista fasciculata. The sequence continues at coordinate 62,064 of QANZ01042188.1, forward strand.
ATGCTTTGATCAGCTGGGCGTTCCAAGGTCAGATCTCAAGGAACACCATGGGCGCCTTATAGGGTTCACAGGAGATCAGATACCAGCCCTTGGTAGCGTTGACTTACGACTCACCGTGGGGGAAAAGCCAAGGGTGACGAGTATTATGGTGGAATTCTTGGTGGTACAGGCGCCCTCAGCGTACAACGTCCTTCTCGGGCGTCCCTCCCTGAACAAAATGAGAGCGGTGATATCCACTACTCACCTTCGCATGAAGTTTCCAACGCCACAGGGAGTGGGTCAAGTGAGAGCGGACCAAAGGACAGCCAGACAGTGCTATGCGATGAGTCTGGCAAAAACTAATGAAGAAGAAAGAAAGAGGAAAACGCGGGCGAGTACATCGACTGATAACGCCACAAATAGAGGGAAGCTTGAGGGTTCGAACGACGACATAGAGGACTTCAGGGACGAGATCTCGAATCAAAGGCCCAAGCCAACAGGAGATTTGGAAGTGGTGCAGCTAGGCAAAGACGCCGAGAAAACGGTTCAGATCAACATGCTGCTTCGTGAAGAAGAGAAGTCCGAGCTCATCCAACTATTGAGGGAATCTTCGGACGTCTTCGCCTGGTGTCCTGCAGACATGCCAGGAATTGATCCAAAGCTCATCTGTCACAGTCTGAACACCGATGGCAGAAGAGGAGTGATCCAACGAAAACGCCTCTTTGGCCATGAGCGCCAAGCGGCAATCAAAGAAGAAGTTAGTAAACTACTGACCGCGGGATTTATCAGGGAAGCCAAGTACCCCGAATGGCTCTCCAACGTGGTACTGGTCAAGAAATCTAACGGCAAGTGGAGGATGTGTGTAGACTTCACTGACCTCAACAAGGCATGTCCAAAAGATCACTACCCATTGCCCAATATCGACAAACTTGTGGATGGGACCTGTGGTCATCAGACGATGAGTTTCTTAGATGCCTTCAGCGGGTATAATCAGATCAAAATGAACCCTGAGGACGCCGAGAAAACGGCGTTCATAACGGAGATGGGCACGTACTGCTACACGGTGATGCCTTTCGGACTAAAGAACGCGGGCGCTACCTACCAGAGAATGATGGATCTTTTCTTTAGAGATCACATTGGGAAGAATCTGGAGGTCTACATCGACGACATGGTGGTGAAGACGAAAGAAGGCGGTAAGCACACTGAAGATTTGAAGGAGATCTTCAACCAACTACGAAAGTACCAGATGAAGCTGAACCCCTCAAAGTGCGCCTTCGCCGTAAACGGGGGAAAATTCCTCGGATTCATGCTCACCAACAGAGGAATTGAAGCAAACCCGGACCAGTGCAAAGCTATCCTGGAGATGCACTCTCCTAGGTCAATTAAGGAGGTCCAACGCCTCAACGAAAGGCTAGCGGCACTCCATAGGTTCCTGTCGAGGTAGAGGGCGCCCACCGCCACCCCAATAATAAAGCTTTGGAGCTATTTTCTTTTGACAAAGCCTTGACGGCTTCTTTTATTTATGTTTTTAAAATTCCTGTTTTTAGGACCACCCATGTCTGGTCTTTTTTATTTTAAGCACGCCATTTAAATTCTATGTAAGCCGTCTTTTCGACGCACCATCTTTATCAATAAAACGAGCATTACTCATTAACGATCTCCTTTACGTTCAGGTCAGCTGACAAATGCTTGCCTTTCTTTCAAACACTAAAAGCAAACAAACGATTCGAATGGACCAAGGAATGCGAGGAAGCCTTCCAAAGGCTGAAGGCGTATCTGGCGTCACCGCCAATTTTGGTAATTCCGGTCAAGGATAATCCAATCTACGTCTACTTGGCGTCCACAGACGACGCTATCAGTTCTGCCTTGGTACTCGAAGATGGGGAAGAGCAAAAACCAATCTACTTTACGAGCAAAACGCTCACAGGAGCCGAAAAAAGGTATCACCGCCTAGAAAAGGTGACGTTTTCATTACTTCACTCAACTAGGAAGCTGCGACACTACTACCAGCAATACCAAATAATCGTCAGAACGGGTAGACCCCTCAAGCAAATGATCGAACAACCAGATATTGCTGGAAGGATGTCAATATGGTCCGTAGAAATCTCAGAGTATGGGATCGCCTATGAGCCAAGAAGGGCCATCAAAGGGCAAGCATTAGCAGACTTCATAGCGGAGATGACCGGACCAGACAACGCCCAGAATTGGACTTGGAGCGTGCACATCGATGGCGCCGCGTCAAACTCCCAGCGAGGAGCAGGAGTAGTAATGCGAGCCCCAGACGGCTCCATCATCGAACAGTCCATTGAAATCGAGTGTCCCATTACCAACAATCAGGCGGAATATGAGGCGTTGATCGCTGCGTTGAAATTGGCAGCCAACATAGGCGCCAAGAGATTAGAAATCTTTGCAGACTCCCAATTGGTAGTACAACAGATGAACGGAGAATATGAAACCAAAGACTCAACCATGGTTCAGTACGCTGAAAAAGCAAAGAAGATCATGAAAGGATCAGGCATAGACGCCACCTTCAAACATGTCCCACGAAGCGAGAACGCCCGAGCCGATGAGCTCGCCAAGCTGGCGTCCAAGCCAAACAAAGGAGGAAGGAGTTCCATCATCAAGACAACTCTCAGGTAGCCCTCAATACTGGAACAAGACATTCTCCCTACGGAAGAAATTGTCGATTGGAGGACGCCGATATTCAACTACCTAGAAAAAGGCTCCCTTCCATCAGATAAAACCGAGGCAAGAAAAGTCGCAAGAAGATCTGGCAGGTACTTTGTCAGACAAGGAACACTATACAGGAAAAACTTCAGTCACCCAGCGACCAAGTGCATAGCAGGGAATGAAGTCACAAGGGTGCTGACTGAAGTCCACGAAGGTCTATGTGCAAGTCACCAAGGCCCAATGGCTATGCGTAGAAAGATCCAGAGGGCATGGTACTATTGGCCCACGCTATTACAAGACGCTGAGAACGTCGTGCGTTCATGCGAGAAATGTCAGAAATACGCTAATATGATCCATACACATGCAGCCCCCATGAGCGCCATCACCTCCCCTTGGCCGTTTGACTTATGGGGAATCGACATTGCAGGAGCATTCCCAACAGCGGCCTACCAGAGAAAGTTTCTCATAGTCGCCGTTGACTACTTTACAAAATGGGTGGAAGCCAAGGCAGTGGCGTCCATAACTTCGGAAGCCATGGAGAAGTTCCTATGGCAAAACGTCATTACCAGGTTTGGAGTCCCAAATACTCTAATATCTGACAATGGCGCCCAATTCACAAGTAGGAAGTTCCAAGACTTTTGCAAGGCTTGGAAAATTCACCATAAAACCACCTCGGTAGAACATCCAGCTACAAACGGCCAAGTTGAGTTAGCCAATAGAATCATCATACAAGGAATCAAGAAAAGACTGGAGTCAGCTAAGGGAAGATGGGTTGATGAGCTCCCCTCAGTCCTATGGTCGTACAGGACCACCGAACAAACAGCTACGAAGGAAACGCCTTTCGCCTTAGCATACGGACATGAAGCAGTCATACCTGCCGAAGTGAACGTCCCGACTGAGAGGATAATCAATTATCCGAATACCAATGACACCAACTCCAGGCTCCAAGCCTTAGATAGTTTGGAGGAAAGAAGAGAGGTCGCAGCCATCAGACAAGCTGCCTACAATCAAATGGTGAAAAGATACCATGACTCAAAAATAAAACCCAGAACTCTCAAAGTGGGAGACTTGGTGCTTAGAACTGTCGAAAACAACAGAAAAGATCCTAGACACGGCAAGCTCGGACCAAACTGGGAAGGTCCCTACAGAGTCGTAGAAGTCCTACCTGAGAACGCCTTCCGACTGGAAACGCCAGAAGGCAAGTCACTCCCAAACGCCTGGAACATGGCAAAACTTAAATTTTACTTTCCCTGAGCGGATAGATTTTGTTCTAAGTTATAGCATTGTTTAAATAAGGCCATAGCGCCAATTGTACTTTGCTTTCATAATCAATAAATTACATTTTCATTCCAACAAATAATGAAGTTGGAGCTGTTCTGGGGGACGCCCTCGGTACAGCAGCGAAAAGGCCCTCGAAGGAGCCTTGTGAGTATGGCACTCACTACCATGCGGACCGACCCTCCCTTGGATGACTAGTCAAAACTTAGCGTAAAATACGCAAAACGCTCGAAGCGTGCCCAATGTGAGGCAGCACTTCATAAGTGCAAAACAAACATAACGATCTAATCGCAGGAATAGCAATAAAGAATAAACGCAAGATTAATCAAGCATCAAGAGGAAGCGTATCAAAGGCATCAATGCCCGTATGTTCAAAGAAAAATGGCCTACGGGCCCAGCATAATCCAAAATTCAAAAATGGCGTCTACGCCATAGCCAAACTAAACAAAAAAATTACAGAAGGGCATGCAAGCCCAACCAAGTAAACAAAGGCACGCAGGCCTAAGCAGCAGAAGGAGCGCTCTCGGTCGTAGCAGCACTTGGGGCACCCTCGGCGTTCTCCCTCGATGGGACGTTTGCCTCCACTTCCTGAGCCGCAACGCCACTTGCGCTAGCACCCGAAGCAGCAGGAGGCGCTGTCTCAGCAGGAACGCCCTCTCCGGGAAGAGGAACTTCCATGTTTGGGAACCACGGGAAGTCCTCGTCGCCTTCAGAATTATACCCCTCAAGGTCAAATTTTTCGGGCATATGGGGTATCTTTGCTATGGCATCAGTGCGGAGGGGATCCCGAATAAGCCTTCCTTCCACAACCTTGTTTGGACAAATCCCCGTAACATCAAGGTCAGGATTACGAAGCCGCAGTTGTGCTATGGCGTTCTTGAAGCCGATATAATTGTAGCGTGAGCCCCGCCATTTTACCTGACGCAAAGCCATGGCGCCCAACGCCTGGAAGTTCTCCTGCGACTCCCGCAATTCTATCGTCAAGGACGCCACCTTTGCACTAAGCTCCTCGTTCAAATTGTTGACTTCCTGCAACCTACGACCCCTCCGATCATAATCTCCCTGGAGTGACTCCTGTGACGCCTTCGTCACATTGAGCTCATCCTTCAACTCAATGTTTTCTTGACGAGCTCTCTTGGCGTCGTCACGGGCAGCGTCTCGTTCAGATAAGAGATCCTTCCTGGAGACGCTATTGGCTAACAACCGCATCCCCGTGGCAAGGAGAAATCTAGCAGCCTCTTCGGAAGGATCCTGCGAATTCTCCGTCGACGCCCGAGCTAGGTCATCCCTCTTAACTGAACCAGCCTCCGAAAGGGATTTGGACAGGAACTCCAAAGCATTGAAATCATCAGCCTCTGGAAGCGCTGGAATTTGGGGGACCTCTACGGTAGGGCGCTGACGCTTTTTCGGAGGCTCCCCGTCCTTGGCCGTGATGGTACTCTCCTTTCCTTTGGAAGGCTGAGACGGAGGGCGCAAGGTCGCCGAGGGCTCACGGATGACAACGCCCCCCGAGTTCCTTGGAGCAGCAGCAGCGACAGCGGCAGATGACGCCTTTTTTGGAGCAGCAACCGCTTTTCCCTTGCCCTTATCAGCTTGGGCACGGCGACTCCCAATGACATCGGCAGCATTCGCCTCGAGCACTGACAAAATCAAAACAGGAATTAGTAAAGCGCATAAAGCAATCCAAACTTGACAAACAAAATAGTGATAACATACAACGCTTAGGGTCGAGAGGGTCTGTGGTGATCAACCGAAGGGCCCCCAAACGCTCCTCCACAGTCAAATCTCTCCAATTACACTCAAACGGACCAAGACGTGGCCTTCGCCAAGACAAGGGGAACATGGCGCGCTCGTCGGATGCACGAACCCAGAAAGGACGCCTAGATCCAGACCCCTCGATAAAGAAGAACTTGTACTGCCACTCCTTAGGATTGCTGACAGCATGCTCAAGGATTAGTGGGCGCCCAGGACGCCGATAATAAGAAATAAAGGCGTTATCCACCCATCGCGGGTAAAAGAAGAAAAGAAACAACCGCGCTGTAGCGCGAACGCCATCCCTCTGGCACTTGGCGATGAAACCGAGAAGGATGCGCCAACCATTGGCACTTATCTGAATAGGAGCAATGTTCATAATCGCCAGCAGATCCAACACTGCTGGGTTGAAAGGCATCTCGATATCACAGCTTTGGAGAACGTGCTCGCAAATCATGAACCCTCTACCATCAGTATAGAGCATGCTAGGAGGGTCCTTTAGATGGCTAAGTGTCGAAATCCGACATCCCGAGGAACGTCGGCGAGGCGAATTGGTTATTAGCTCTTTGTTGAGATCACGGATAAATTCATCATCATGAAGCCAGGACCAGAATTCTCTAACAGTGTCATTGGTTTGGTCCAAATGACCTTGTTGAACCTTCTCATCAAGATTTTGGCGACGCCAATCGACGACGGGGCGTGCATTCCTCATCACTTGCGCCCTATCAGAACCACAAGGCATGGTCTCAACGGCGCCCTTGACCCACGGAACTTTAGCAAGCCCCTTGTTGGAAGAAAGAAACCAATCTGGGTAAGCAAGAAAATCAACCTCCTCCCCGCAGATTGTCTGCCGGGGATTACCATCTCCTATAGACGCCCATATCGGAGCAGCAGCTTGAACCATTGAACGCTCCTCTCCCGTGGACGCCTCGTCCGGAGACAACATCTCTCGAATCTCCGTGGAAGTCGAAGAAGAGGAGTCCACGGCATCACCGCCAATCCTTTCCATGGGAGAAGCGACCCTCGTTGGCGCTGACGCCACAGGCGCTGACGACTCAGGAACCACCTTGTTTCCAGTAGCTGTGGAAACAGGGACCAGTTCAGTACATTTCTCGGAGATTGCATCTCCATCCACCAGCAAGAAAGGGGGAGGAAAACCCTTGGCAAATTATGGTTGATCACCAGACCATAAACCCAACCCAGAATGACAAATAACAGGAAACAAAAAGGCATTAAAAGTTTCGGAAGGAGAAGAACTCACTTTTTTCGAAATCCATGAATGCACGAAGTAGTCAAAGGAACTCTCGAAGCAAAATTTGAAAGAGACTGCGAATAACATGAAGAACAAATGTGAACAAACATTGGACAAAACCGAGAAACTCAAAATAGAGAAAAAGGAATGACGAAAGGGAGCCGATAGATCACTTACTAGGTAAGTCTCGAACACACTTGACGAAGAAAAGCAACAGCAACAGCACAGCAGGAGGATGAAGGAAATGGGTCGATTCGGAAAACTCGAAAATGCAGAGAAAAGCTTGGAGAAGAAAGAGGTTTGAAAAACGCAAAAGGTCGAAGTGGGGGGGGAGAAGGAAGAGAAATGGCGGTTTTTTCAACTTTTCACGAAAATCGAAGCGCCGCATTAAATGCGCCCCCCTCGGTCCACGACCCGCCATCATGATGAAGGGTAGGCAAATCGCGTAGTGGCACGTGGACACTATGAACCTGACACGCGAACTCGAAACGACAGCAAGGGATGTGAAAAGACAGGGCCAGCTGGCGTTAATATCAATCAACGCCACTCGAAGTGGCGCCCACACAAGAAACGCCCTACGGACAAAATACGCAACGTGTGGCGCCAACGCTCGCAACGCCTGAATTAGAATGATCACGAGCTTAACGACAAATAGCGTAAGAACGACAACGCCCTTGGTAGGGACTCCACTGGTGGGGACAGAGCTCCACTCCTTTTTGGTGGGACTAGTGATAATAGGCCCAATGACTTGGAAGCCTAGAGGACATAGGCCATAGGCGTTCAAGGCTCATCAAAGGAATCCCTTGGGCAAGAACGCCAAAAGAGCCCTACACGAGTGAGGCACCAAGCGCCTCATGACAATCGAGAACGCCAATAGCTAGGCGTCCACAGAAAGAGTCCTAACATGGTTAAGGCACCAAATGCCCTACGTCGATCGAGAACGCCAACAACCTGGCGTTCACGAGAAGGCGTAAAAGGAGGCGTTGCTACAACAATCAAGAGCCACGAAGAGACTAACCTCCATACGATTCCTTCATCAAATAACAACTTATTTCCGTAATCTTAACTGCCAGATCTGGTAAGATAACGATCAGTTAGGATTTCCACCAAGATCACAACTGATTTGGCCAAATCAGTTAAGATCACAGTCGACCATATCTAGGTCAAAAAGATCTCATCTCACCAGTATAAAAGGACAGCTCCTGTACTGGAAAAAGGGACGCACTATTGCTATTCGCACTTATTATCACTCTCAAACTCTTCACTGACTTAAGCATCGGAGGTGAATCGCAGGGCCATCCCTGTGCATTCATTAACTTGCAGGCGACTTTTGACCCAGAGTTGCTTCATCGAACCAGGTAATGCCCTCCGGCCAAAACCAGGTTCATCATTATGAATTAATGATTTATTACAAACAATTCATGTTGCAATGCATTTAAATGGAGGATGGATGATAAAACAATTTATAAGGGATCAAACAATGATACTTTTGTCTTTAAACTATTATGTGTATGACCCACCTTTGACTTGGTGTAAACCGCAGGTTAATTGCTAACCCAACGAACCATTCGTTCATTGACCCATTGGTACAACTTAACAACTAGTAGAATATGGTTATATCTCTCTCATAATATGATTAAATTAGAATTACATATTAAATTTGATGTGTTTTTTCTTTGCTAAGTTAGAGTCCTCGTCAAACGAGGTCAAATTAGGTATGGAATCGAACCCGCAATTTGGCTGTTTGTTTAATGAATTTGGTCATATCTCTCTAGTTTCAACTATGAATGCAACGAAATCAAAATCACAAATTACTCTTGACAATTTTTTCTTTGTCTAGTTGGGACCGTTGATAAACGAGGTCAAATACTACTCTGAAAGTTAATATTGATGTTTTAATCAAACTCACTTTCAGAGTACTAACCGGATAGAAAAAGAACTCGTTAAGAGTAATTTTTAACTCCGATTTTGTTGCACTCAGACTTGAAACGAGAGAAATATGACAAAATTCCTGAAACAAGCGATCCATATGCGGGCTCAATTTGACCTTGTTTGACGATGACTCCAATTGTGCAAAGAAAGAACTCATCAAATTTAAAATGTAACTAATTTAATCACATTTGGATTTGAAACGAGAGAGATACGATCATATTCAATAGTTAGAGACCAATGATAAATTTTTAGAAAACATTAAAGACCAAAACAAAAAAACATTAGAAACCAAAACATCACTTATAAACATTAAGCCCAAAATAAGTTTTTGACATATATATATATATATATATATAT
>QANZ01042188.1:71767-89535 GCA_003254925.1 Chamaecrista fasciculata
AGAGAGAGAGAGAGAGAGAGAGAGAGAGAGATTCCCATCGTGTTCTTATAATGCACAGCAATCAACGTTACAGACATATATAATGAATACAGCCAATCACCTAATTGGATCTAAAAACCAAAAAACCACTCTTATACTGATTTCTCTATACAACTTTATATCAAAATTAATAAAATAAAATCAATGAATCTAATACCTTATATTGCTAATATTAACTAGTAAAGTTTCAGCAGCTACCACTGCTAAGCCGTCAAAATCTGGATATAGTTAAACTCCTTTACAACTCATAATTAAACCCTGCAATAAAGTAAAGATTATGAGACCATAGGATGCTCAAAATGTTCAAGTTGCTAACCATGTGATAGATGTTGTAATCTAAGGTCAAACACAGAACTTACAGGTCATAGTAGTCAAGTAATAGAATTCCTAGGCTTGTGTCCAATGGATAACTTTATGACACTAATTTTTCATATTTATGCAATCAGAGACCTGTGTAAATCATACAGAAAGGGATAAAGAAACAAGTGTTGGTTATAGCAAATATTGAAACTGCAAATGGGACACTAATTTTATGTGCATCATTGTAGTCATGTCTAATTTATATATATTCTATAACTGAGATTGAATTCCAATCAATTTTTGAGGCCTTTCAAGAAGGAAAAAAAAAATTGATTCCTGGGGTTTAGATGTCAAGACCTTGAGATATGAAAGGTGCCAAAACAGCTAGCATGGTCAAGGCCTTTAAGAGGAGTAACCAGCCTGGAATATTAGGGCCAAAACAGCTAGCATGGTCCAGGCCTATTTCGATTATGTAATGAATAAGATAGTCCTCAGTGAAAACAGTTTAGAAAGAAAGAGTAAACAGAACAGCATTACTATGCAGCAAGATTTAGCAAAATACCAGTTGTTTTTGGGTCATGGAAACCCTCTTGACAGTTCATTATGGTCTATCTGGACTTGCTTTTTGAAAGGATTGGGATTTTTAAAATGACAAAAGGTAGGGATGGAAGAGAAGAGGATAATTCTCTATCAGGTTTCAGACGCTACACAAGCGATACATGCACATGGTTGAAGAAATTCTCTGGTTTAAAATAAGAAGCCACATTCCAATTACCTAAATTAGATACGACTTCTTCATTTTCAATCTCAGCATCTGTGAATGTTAGGGCTCTTTGTAGCTTCCTAGGAGAGAACACCTCCACCTCAGCCATATATGTAGCAGTCACGGGACGATGATCTGAAAGTTTGAGCTCAGTCCTTCTGTAACTCAGTAATCTCAATCCCTTGCCATATGACAGAATACGATCGCACCTGAAAGATGAGTTACGTGTTCAGTTTCAGTGTCTAAGTATATATGCAGATTTCTATTAAAATTTAAAACCAAACTTGGAATAATCAAAGTCATACTTATAACTCACACCAAACTGATCACTGAAGGGAGTGGCACATAAATTAATGAGTGTGCCAACAGGAACAATTCTCTCTGTTATCAGGAATCTAAGACAGCATAAATAATGATCATATAATTAAATAATGATCAAATATTAAACTACTCTTGTCATTTGATGGGAGGGGATCTCAGATGCGTTTGAGTTCTTGTTTGAATACTTCTATAGTTCTATTGTTGTACTACAAAAGAATAAACAGTCATTGCCTAGTAGCTATCAGTGATGCTAGGAAAGTATCAAAAAGATAGTTCTTGCCTTATTTTCCCATGTGAGAACATTCCTCTAAACCCTGCGAATCTCTTAGGAAATCACTTATTAAATTGATCAGTCTGTTCTCTCAGGCATTATTCACAGCTAATCTCCTAGATTTTTGTTTTTTAATGACATGACTCATGGGAAGTTTGGCATAAATGGCCTTGGACATTGATGGACCACCAGTGTTGCATACTTAAAAAGAAGGGTTAAGAAGGGAAGAGAACCGCCCAAAGTGGCTAAAATGGGCACTATTGGGCTTGAAACTGAGGCAAGAGCCCAATATAGAAAATAGTGGGGCTGGGACTGAAAAAGTGACACAGAGGGCTGATGATGTGGCATAACCATTTCTGTACGGTTAGTTCGTGCGCATGGCTGCTGCTATGGGGTATTTGTGTAAGGAATGTGATGTGTGTGTAGGGAATAAGTAGGGTTTTGGTGGGAGAGTACTGGGGTGCAGGGTTTCATATTCTAATAGTATCCAAGCACCTATCCTGTTCATGTTCTAATAATACAGTGCAGGGGTTCAAACAGACATCTAAAGGCAAGATACGGATAAATCTTAGACATTGATGATCCTGGTTGATTCAAAAAACAAACCACAGGATCAACTGTCATAAAGTCTAAGTGAAAATGACAATGAATAATCTAGTCCAGAAAGTGTACAATTATACCAATTAAAGCAAACAAGATGCCAAAAAAAGAATAGGATTCATTCAATCGAACAGAAAAATTACAAATTTTTAAGGAGATATATTCGTTATGATACAAGTTTCCAAATCATTTGACATATATCACATAAATCAGCTTGACTTCTAAATTAAAAGCTTCTATTTTGATTTTTAAATTTGTAGCCAAAACGCTTATAGCAGAAACAAGCAAACACACCGAGTTGGATGCATATATTGATAAATCTGACGATCCTTAATGTAGTACAATAAAGAAGTATCAGAACCAGCACATTTCCAGAACATTGGCAAATATATATGTAGAAGGAAAGATTAACAGACATGAAAGCAGAACCAAAGATCCAGAAAATCAAGCATACCATGCTGGTTTACGCTTCCCGGCCTTGGGATCTTCTCCATAGTACTTCTCTGAATTAATCTCATACTTGTAAGTGGGTGCGAAGTTTAATGTGCCCTCTAACCATCCAACAAATACACCCTTCTTGAGCTCTTGCAAAAGCTATTAGAATAAGATGTCAGTAAACTGAAGTGCCCAAGTAAATGGACTACATAACATAATTAGCTAGCTTGGCTTAGTTAGGATGCATTACAAAGGGTGTAAGTAACTGGTCAAATCTGACATGAATACAAGGAAAACACAGTTTTCAGTAATATATAGTAATTGTAAGATGACCCAATCTATTGTCCGAAAGAGGTTGGTTATGCAAGAAAATACATAACCACACGTGTTGGCCCTTGATCACTACATTTCCTTTGAAAAAGAAAGTCCAGATTGGGCCCATAATTGTCTTAAGTGAGGTTCTTATTCTGTACGTGCTACAATGTATGAGTTTCTAAAATACCTGGTCTTTCTCAACCAATTTTGACCACTCCTTTTTGAAGATAAGATCTCTTGTTTTCTCATATGACAAGTTGATACGGTAATTCAAATCACCCAACCAAATTATTCTTCTGCAATTAAATTAAAACAACTGGGTGATTATATTTCTTTATAAGCTTACAATGCAAAAGATAAATCCATGAGCCAAGCTAAATACAAATGCAAAAGAAGCCCAAGTAAAGCACATATTGCACGTTAAAAGATCAAACATGATGACAAAACCATGACTGATTTTTACTATCATAGTACATGTTTTTAATCTGGTTCAGGAGGACACATCAAGTTAATCTTGAATAATTTCTTCAGCTAAATTTGGAATTCTAGCAATCATATCATTCTATGACCATCTACAAGTGCTCATTTTAAACAATTTACGTGGGAATAACACAATTCCAAAACATAGAAAAATGAAAAACTACAGAAAATATAACAACAAATATGAAGCCAAAAGATGAAAAATCACAGACCAGGACCACGTTACTCAGAACACCAGGAAAGCCCACACGTGGGAACATGGTGCAACAGTTTCAATCCTGATGTAAAAAAACAGTTCAATTCAGCATGATGTAATATTACATCCACTCACTCGTGATCAAGGATACTTTTGGGCAGTTGAATATCAGTAGGCGAATGAAACTGGGTTCTTCGATGTATTTCCTGCACATCGGCAGTTCTTTTAAGTTCATCTGCTTCCTTTTCTCCTGATGTAAGGTGGGTGCATATAAAACAGAAAAGTGTCTGATATATGGACATGCTGACAGATATTGAACCCTGGAAGATCAAATAACTGTCTTAAGATCAAATGATAGAATGATTATTTTTACTCAATCTTTTATATATCACAAATAGTATTTGTGATCTAGTTCACAAAACCAACATGACCAAAATGAAGACAAAATTATTGATGCAAGCAATTACGCTAAATCTAGTATCTGAATGCTGGATTAACTAGCAAACACTTTACAGGTCTAAAACTATGCTCCTTCACAAGGAATCAAAGATTTAGATTTTGAAAAGTGCTAGTTTGCCCTCCCAGAAATTCGATTGGAGTATATCTTACTGAAACAATAATAGGAAATGAAATGGAAGTTATGTATCATGCAGGGACAAGAAAAAAATGATTGACAAGTCAATTGATGAGATAATGTATGCATATAAAGAAAGCTATGATAGCTTGAGTTTACTAGGCACAAGAAAACATAGTTGAATGAACTAACATATCTCAATCCTTGTTATAAACAAAAATAGCAATTATTATGAAAATAGGAAAGTTAATATGAAGGAAATTATAAACTTAATAAAAAAAAGAATATATTAGTCATAAAACAGAAAAACCACAGGAAAAATGATGCCTGGCGTGGCAGAACAAGAGAGACAAATAGTGAGGGAGGACCAATATGGGGGAAACTTATTGGCTTAAGTATGTAGACCACCTTAGCCTTCACCTCTACTTTTATTAGGAGATTAGTTGATTTAGCAGGTTTAAAACCAGAATATTCCCCTAAGATATTGAATTCCATTATTCTATCTGTCTTCTATTACTGGTCAGTCCCCCTGAGAAACAGAAACCAACTCTATTGAATTATTCTATCTGCCTCCTATTACTGGTCAGTCCCCCGAAGAAACAGAAACAAATTCTCATAATCAATTCCTGACTAGTCAACAATAAACTACCAAATAACAATGACAATGACTAAAAACCAACTAAAGAATCAAGAAGAAAAAGATTATTTCGGAGAAAAGGAAAACACCTTGTTGCCAATATAACCCATGGCACCAACACCAACAGTTGACACCTTTAAATTATGAATATGTTTACGCAAGCTCCTACGAACCCATATGGTGATGAAAATTCCAACCATCTGCTTACTTACTATCCTTACATATGATGATCTTCTTTTTCGATTCATTAAAGCTTCAAGGTCAATTTCTCCAAGTAAAGCTATTCCCAGTGGTACTTCATTCATCGTTGACTTGAAAGAATTATATGTTTTGAATGACTTTGATGCTTTGAAAGATTTGATTGATTTAAATGAACTTGGTCTTTCCAAAACTCGCTGAGATACAAGATGTAGTGGAGGCTCTGGCCAGCTCAAACCAATCCTTTCAGATGCACTAAGCATTCTGGTCAGTTTAGTGGTCTGTTGAGCAGATGATGTGTCCATAATTTCTGATGAATCTTCAGTACTTAAACAATTTAATCTATTGGACTTCGTTTGAAAAGAAAATTGTCTCTGTAATTTTGGGTCAACTGGTTCTGAGTTAGCAAAATCAGTAGAATTCCGTAACTTGGTATTTGTGGTTTTGTCTGTGACTGATTCATACGTAAGTACATCAGGAACATTATTTTCTTCATTCAAAGGATGGATTTCCTCACCAACGTCACTGTCACTTTCAAGTAATATCTCTTCTTCTATATCTGGGATTTCATCCGGTAGCTTAAATTTTGATGGAGATGGAGGATCAGTAAAGGATTTTATCTTTGGTGCCACTGGTCGAATTCTATCCAGTGTTTCTCGAATAAGATTTTCCCATCTCGGAACTGGGCGAGTATCTTCAGCACCAAAAATGTTACCAGCATTCAAGGGTACGATCTCCTGAAGACTGCAATAGTAAATCCTCTTTTTAAGCAATCAAATAGAGGTAGTTCCATAAATAATACATTAAAAGCAATAAAACAATATTATAACCAGGTTTATATACAAAGGAGTAGAGCAAAAAGAACTAATGTTAGGGAACAAAAATTCATGAATAAATGTACTCATACCAATTTATCATAAACAACAAATAATGGCATTGGGTATAAAAACATCAGCATATCCATTTGAATTTAAATAACTAAATTTAGTAACAGAAGGTGAAAGACTTACCCAATAACATAAATGTCAGCTGGCTCATCTATACCTAGCCAATCATCAATATCTAGGTCTTCAGGTGGAAGTTTTCCTCCAACATTCCAAGTCCCAACAGATACTCTAGAAGACAGAAATATACACCAGAATCCAGATATGAGAGGCTTGAGTACTACAACCTCATAAACCTATGCTTTTCTCACTGCTAAATCAAAGCAACTAGTTTCTGCTCTTTAGTGGACAAACAGGGGAGAAGCATCTTACCTTAGCTCCTTCTTGTTTATGTACTGTGATCTATAAGTTGATGACTTTTGCCTCCTTAACCTTGGAAGATATTCTGTATATCAATAAAAATTCAGTCTGTTAAACAGACAATAAGAAAAGCTGCTACTGATTTGATCTTCTCAAAAAAGATGAAAACCTGAACTACTAACACTAGAAAATCTCATTATGTTTTACAAGTCATGAAACAAAACTTTACCTGTAGTTTATAGTCCACATTTATTTCATAGCAAAATAGCAGTATATATTGAATTTCATTTGGTTTTCATGATATTAGGAGACGCTGAACTTCATGCAAGGATCTAATTCCATCTATATTTAAAATAGGAAAATCTAGTAATTCATTCCAATAAACCATTGGATCCTACTAGAAAAAAAAAAGGATAATCTGTGTAGATGAGTAAGCAAATGTGAAAAGTAAATTCCCAGCTTGAGAACTAAATGTCTTATATCAGTCTTGAATGTTAGAAAATATCCATGAAAGTATTAAGAAATTACGGAAGCACAGAAGTTCAATAATTAGGTAATTTAGAAAGTTCAGGTATGAAAGTATCACCATTTGATTCAGGAGGAGCTTCATCCTCTTTGATGTCCCTAAACCGTGATGGCCTTCCCCATTCTGCAAAACACCCAAATTAAAGTGATAATTAAAACTGAAAGGGGATCTTCAAACACAAGGTGTACTATTTTCCAGAAACAATCTCAGTTCAGAAATACAGATCCCTGACAAAAATGAAGTCATAAAGCTTAGTTTATCTAAATTCTATTGGATTACAAACCCACTTTGTCAGTCGTTAGCATTTAAAGGATACACAATCAGAGAATAGAATTTTGAAGCATTTTGTTTGTATAAAACTCTCTCACCCACCTTCATTGTCGAATTCACTATCGGTGTCATCATCTTCCTCATCATCATCATCTGGGTCGGCGCTATAATCAGATTCGTTGCTTCCCATGTTTAGCCATTTGCGCACAACCACTCTAGTCCAGAACAGCTGTAGGCAGGACCAACCCAAACAACATATTTCAGCCCAATTCCTCTGCAATTTTACCTTATTTCCCCCCAAAAAAACAATTAAACAAACCCAATATACCAAAACGACATCAAGAACCCTACCACGCAGAAAACGAAAAAGGAAAATCCGAGACACAGAAATAGTATTAGTACCTGTTGATGTTTGGTTCGTAGTTTCATCATCTGTAAATCACGGTCTATAAATTGATCGGAGACAGCAGAACGAAGATCAAATTTCGATTCGAGAAGAAGAAGAAGAAGAAGAAGAAGTGGTATTATGAGAGTAATACTAGCTTATTGGAGCTGGAAATGGCAGTGATGTGTTCGTTTTTCTTCTGGAGTTTGTGAGGATTTTGATTTGACCGTGGAATTCTATAATAGTTATAGACACTTTCAGGGAAATCCGAAGGGTTAATTAAAGATTTAATAGAGGATAATGGTGTGGGACTAATCTGCATTTGGGGATTTTTAATTATGTTTCATCGTGGGATGGCACAAAAACAATACACATTTGTCAAAAGGCCAAAGTCTCAAATTGGTCCCTTATGTATGGGATAGATTTCAAATCGGCCTCTTATCTTTCATTTGTTTCAGATTAGTCTCAGAAAATAGTTAATGTGGTTATATATCTCTTATTTCAATTTCAAATGAGACGAATTCAGAGCTATAAATTTTGTTTTGACGATTATTTTGGGACCACCAACAAACGAAGTCGAATTGAATCCCAAAAGTGGCTAACTTTTTTCACAATCAAATAAGTAAAATCAGTCATATCTCTCTCGTTTGAAGTTCAAATGCGACGAATTTAAAACTATGTGCTAACTCTTCAATAGTTCTTTCTCTGCCCAGTTAAGATCGCTAGCAAAGGTCAAATCGCATCTAGAAAGTATATCTGAGACCATTTTGAAATATCATGGAAATATATAAGATCAATCTGAAACAAATGAAAAACAAGGGACCAATTTGAAATCTATCCCATAGATGAAGGACCAATTTGAGACTTTAGCCATGGTCAAACAAGCCCTTGTAATTATCAACCCAAGCAATTTGTGAATTGAGATATCTATATGTATATAACTATATATTTTGAGAAAAAAAAAAACTATATATATATATATAAGACGGCAAAGAGGTGGGTCCAAAATGGACGGTTTGTGCCGTTAGCCACGCGCCAAACCAAGAAGCTTTCACTCAGAAGAAGTTCTACGAATGTTCAAAATTTTATATTATATGTACAAAGTTAACTTACTAATGTCATTAGAGAAAATTACATTAGGTGGGATCATTGTCGGAATTTAGTGTAATTATTTATTATTTTATTTGTTTCAAATTATAGTTTTATATAAAAATGTAATATATATACTCAGGTTGGACATCTTACTTTTTGAGTGATTACCAGCTCGTCTAAGTAACTTCTAACGATTTGTTTTTATTTCTCTGCATATTGAAATTTTTAGAATTCTCATTTCAGATATCTTAAATACGCATCGTCCCACTTTAATTGATGAATTTTTTTATGAAATCTCTTTCTATATAGACTAACAAGTATCTAAAATTATAAAAAGTTAAATACACTTTTTACTTTTTTTTTTTAATTCAAATTTTATCTCACAAGTTTCACTTCTTATAACCTTTCATTTATTATATCCTTTTACATTCTAAAGTTCCTTAGCCCTCCTTTACAATTGAAGTAAGGTTTCTTATTTAATATTTTAAAATATAATATGATAAAAAATAATTTTTATTAATATGCTTTTTACCAACTAAAACAAAAAAAAATAATATAATTTTTTTCAGAATAATAGAGTTATCAAATTATATATCTTTATTGTTATATTGAGAATTCAAGTTATAATTTGATATCACTTTAACCAATTTTCTTACTATATACATTTAAAGAATAAAATAACAAACTTATCCTTCTCAGAAAATTAATTTTGTAGGAAGAAAATAAATTAGCAAAAAGTAAATTTAATTTCTTTTAATTTAGTTGACTATTGCAATTTGCTATATTTTATATTAATTATTTATAAAACTTGAGAACACTTTAAGCTTCCAACAATACTAGTATATATTTAGAATTCCAAACAAAATATCAAAATCTTTCATATCAAAACATCTCTAGTTTCAAGTAGTAGATCCACATCATTGCTAGAAAGTAAAATTATTTTATATATTTGTAAAGTTTTGTACAAGATTTTATAATTTGAACCAACTCCCTATAACTGTTTTCAAAGTTTTATATGGCCCATAGAAGAAAAAAAAAACACTAATTCTCTTGTTTTTGAAAGTTTAATAGGTTGATGTATAACATGATTCTTGTTTTACTTGTTGCACCATAGACTGACCTATAAATAATAATATACATATATGGCCACATACGTTGGTCCTTCATAATAATTGATATAAAGGTGATCAAAGTGGTGATGTGGGGAGCATTGTGGGGAGGTCATCACTCCTTGTCTCAAAGTGTAATTCTTATTTAAAGGAGGATAATAATTGTAAAAGCTCTATAAAAATGGAATTATGTATTTGTTTTCCTTCGGTTTCTTGGTGCATTCGTTGCAAATTGTTTTAAAAATAGCAGCAGGGAGTTTATCATATATTTCTAGATTGAATGATTCATGTGAATACAATACCAATTAAAAGGAATAATTAGTATTACCTAATAATTAATATGTATATATATATACATATGTGTGTGTGCATGTGTGTATACATGAATTAGATCTGTCGTATAACTAAGAGTCATGCTTCATGCTACAAAAAGGATACCAATTTTGGACAAAGCGAAGCTTCCACATGCCTTACATTATCATCAAGAGGGTGGTACACTAATTAAGAAATTATAGAACGTAACATAGAACATTCATATGCATGCATGCATGCATGTGACAATGACTTGGATATATATATATATATATATAATTCTACATATCAATCATTGCTTATAATTATCCACTTTTTTTCTTTATTTTTCGGTTGAATGTTCATCGTAGTTCATTATCTTTCAAAAAATTCAAATTGGTCCATAACCTATATGCAACTTGGTTCAATATGGTCCTACCTTTACATTTTGTTCCTTTTCTCTGTTTTTTATGATGTGGCACTTTATCTAACTTTTCTCTCTCTCCCCTATGTGTCTCTTTCTCTCTCTTGCGTGGAATTTATGAATAACATGATGTATTTTTTAGAAAATAGGAGAGAAAAAGTAGTATTATTTGATCATAAATAAAGTTTGCAAATCTACAATCTTCAAAATAAAATCTCTCTCATTAAAAACTGCCACTTACGAGAGGGAAAGAGATATGTGATAATAGGCCCAATAATCAGGAGGCCCAAAAGGCTCAAACCAGTAGCGTGCAAGCCCAGCAAAGGAGTCACTCAAGCGTGAACGCTTCATGCTCCTTCACCAGTTGAGGGCGCCAACAAGAAGGCGTCCACATGGAAGCGGATAAGGAAACATTGCCTGATCAATCAAGAATCATTCAAAGATCAATCAGGATCCCCCTGATTGATTCCCTCATTAATGGCGCCTTGCCCACTAAGGCATCCTCGCAAGAAAGGAAAGTACGTGGGAGCCACGGATCATAATCAGATCAGCCAAATCGGCTGAGATCACAATCAGTCATTCAAGCATTTATGGTAAGATCTCATCAGATCACCCTCAACCAGTATAAAAGGGAAGCCCTTCACACTGGACAAAGGTATGCACTCTATCCATTCTATTGAGATTATTGTGCTCAACCCCTTACTAACTTAAGCATCAGAGGTGAATCGCAGGGCCACCCCTGTGTGTTCATTGACTTGCAGGCGACTTCCGACCCAGAGTTGTCTCATCGAACCAGGTAATGCCCCCCGGCCAAAACCAGGTTCATCAATATGTATGAGAGAAAAAAAATCATGTGAGGTGCAACATCATCAAAACCAAAAAAAAAAAAAGAAACGAAACAACTTACAACAAGATCATTTTGAACTACAATTGCATAGGTAATGGACCAGTTTGAACTTTTTGAAAGATAATAATGGACCCAAATGAATTTTGCGACAAAAAAAGTGGAGCAAAATGACCATTAAACCCTTATTTTTGTCAAAGTGCACTTTTGATCTCATAACCATTTTTGTTGCACTTTTGGTCTCATATTTTTCGCACAGGTTGCAGATTTGGTCTCATCACTTTTGGTCAGGTTATAGAATTAGTTCTATATCTTTGCAAAAAGTTTTATCGTCAGTTCCACCTAACCAAAAGATATGAGACTAATTTTGCATCTAACTAAAAGATATGAGACCAATTCTACAAAAAAATAGATATGAGGCTAATTCTATAACCTGACCCAAAAGATATGAGACTAAATCTGCAACCTGAAGAAAGGATATAACAAAAAATGTAGCAAAAAAAATTATGAAATCAAATTGAGACCTAAATAAAAGTGCACTTTAACATTTTATATATATATATATAATGTATCGTAGGCAAACAAATCTAATAGCTTTATGGTGGTAAATAAGTAACCACTAAAATTATCTCAATGCTTTGATCAAAAGAGTTCAGATTTCATTTTTAATTCTGAGGAAAAAGAAAAGAAAAGGACAATGTATAGTTAAAAAGGTACTTTATGATGAAGAACTCAGATTTCCCTTTAATATGCAATTAACTATGCATTTTTATGATAATTTAACATAATCTTTTGAAATAAAATATTGAAATTTATCGAATCGAAAAAATAAAAGGGTGCCATCGATCATAGAAGGAAGTTCATTGCATGCAACCCTACCTTTTATTTTTGGCAAAATTAAAGAATCTTGGAATATATACATCATTATTAGTTAGCTACAAAACAAACGGCGGCCATGCTTTGCAAATACTCCTGAGATCCATATTATACATTTTTTTTATATAAAAAATTGAGGTGAATTGGGTCTCGGAGGCTCACCAAGGTAAGGGCATGCCGCCAAGCTTTATGAGCGCTTACATAAGTACTTACAGATCGCCTATCAACAAAGCTCTCGCATCGTTAGTAGGATTCAAACTCATGACCCTATAGGTTATGAATTGACTCCTTATCAACTCGGTCAATATTTATTTGCATTATACATCTTTATTTATTGGAATATGATTTTTTTTCTTTAAGGATTTTTTTATAATAAGTATTAAAATATTAATTACTGATTAATGTTAACAACTTATTTAAATTTTATTATATATTATCGATTGTTAATTAAATACTTTATGCGATGGTTGTCTATTGCAGCTAATAAGAGTTTATCGCAGACCAAAAAACAAATAATAATAATAAGAGTTTATCAATTTCCCTCTTACATAATCGACATATGCAATGATAATAATACATACTAATTAATATTGTGATGATCTCATATGCATGTGACTCATTATCATGAGTTTAACAGGAATTTTTTTTTTCTAAAGCATAATGCCAAATTGTATTATAAAAAAGCTAGACACACTTAATTACAATTAATTAGAGAATTATGATATGATAATACAGAAGATGCATGCAAATATTGTTGAACTAGAAAAACAAATTAAAGTACAAATGATTCTATTTGCAAGATGAAAATCATCACCGATCTTGGTGTTGCCAACAAAATATTTACCATGAAACTCTCTACATATTAAAAAGTAGTGTTCGTCCTACATGTAGATGTCATAGACTTCACCATTAATTTGTCAAAACATTGAATGCTTTTCGGAATATATGCTCAAATCTGAGTCAAGATCAAGTATTAAAAACAATCTTTCACAAGGAAAGACTAAAATCACAAATAGATCTTAACAAAACCACCACAAACTTGGGGGACAAAAGATATTATTTATTCAAATGAAAAACACAAAAGAAGAAAGAAAACATGGAGGAATTGCAATTATTACAATCCCTCCCTTAAGATCGAAAAAAGATGAAGAAAAATAAAGATGAAGAACAGAGAAAATCATAGAGAAATTTTGAGGTAGAGCGTGACAGTTATTTTGTGGTTGGAAAAATTAGAGAGTACGCATTTAAATTTTGGTAAATTATACTTTGGTACTCTGTGGTTTGACCCCATTCAACGTTGGTACCATGTGGTTTAAAACGTGACACTTTAGTACCCCTAAGGTATCCACCGTTACCCTTTTGGTACCCTGAACAATTTTTTTGTTAGTTTTGAACAGAATTTGGCACGTGATCTGTATGTGAACTCAATAAAACTGAATTTTGTCTAACAGTTTGCCACAACAAAGATCAAACGCATGCTTTTCGAATGATTTCGGTGTTGGATGCTTAGAAAGTTTTGAGAGAATTCAGAGCTAGGTTTTGAAAAGCATGCGTTTGATCTTTGTTTTGGCAAAATATTGGACAAAATTGAGTTTTAGTGAGTCTACGTGCCAAATTTCGTCAAAAACTAATGAAAAAATTGTTCCGGGTACCAAAAGGGTAACAGTGGAGATCTCATAGTACCAAAGTGTCACGTTTCCAACTATAGAGTATCAAAGTGGAATGAGATCAAACCATAAGGTACCAAAATGTAATTTACTCTTATTTTTATATAAAAAATGTAATATTTTAAAACTTGATGAATTGAGAAAATATTAAATTCTAATTTTTTTTAAATATTTCATATATATTAAAGTATTCCAATACTAGCTTCCTATTTGTTTATTTTATTTATTTTTAATCATTATAAATAAAAAAGAAATCGATGAAAATAAAAGATTTGAGAATGATAAGTTTTAATCATTATATTAATAAAAGGTAATTTATTTTAAAATTTCTTTAGGTCTAAGCTTAAGTATAGGGATTAGACTATTTGTTAGGTTTGAGAATGATAAGTTTTAATACCCGCTTATATTTGTGTCTGAATCTGAAATCATAGTACTCTACTTATATCTTATCTAACTATGATCATCCATAATTATAATCCAAATAAGTAAAACAAATTCTAATTGACATGGCTTTATCGATCACATTGCTTATTTAGTTTAATTTTGTGATTCAGACGAAAAAATAAAGTGACTAATTAATTAAAGAGGAACAATATACACCGAAGAAAAAGAAAATTCGTGATCGGGATGAAGATGCAAAGAATTAATGCCAAATATAAAGAAAATTCTTTGACACAAGCCATGTGAAAGAAAAAGCTACAAAGAGATACATGATTACAATTTCACTTCACAACTTTCTTACATGAAAGAGAATTTTCTTATTGTTATTTTTTTTTAAAAAAACCGTACATGTGGTTTGGCTTACATCACTGCTGTGTAGTTTAAAAAGTCTCACTTTGGGTACCTGAGATATGTGTCGTTTAGCAACTAGAGTACATGTGTTTTTATTCCGTTAATTTTAATAAAAAATTCTGACGTGGCGCAATCTTAACGATCGATTTCTATTATATCTTAACTGTTGGTTTTTCTTGCATCTTAGTCGTTGATTTCCACTCAAAGGTTAAAATCTCATTTTTGATTTTCAAACTTTGGAATAAGTTTCATTTTGGTCATAAAAGCTATTTTTTATTTCATTTTTGTCCTCAAATTTTCACATTTTTTTTTGTTTTGATCTCCAAAATGTGATTTTATCGCAATTTTAACCGTTATTCTTAGTTCAACCATAAATTTATCTCTAATTTATAATTAAGAATCTTGAAGATCTTAGCTCCATTCAAGATCAATATCAACTCTAGGTTAGTGATTTCGTCTCCCACATCTCGAATTTCTTTCCTTCAATTGGTATTAGAGCCTTTACTTCTTGATGTGTTGTTGATTGCATGTTGTTCATATCAAGATTTTCGAGTGTGTTCATTTTGGTCTCTGAATCTGTTGATTCTTGTTTGTTTTCGAAAATCAATTTTTGGACTTTGTTCATCTTGTTATTATGAACATATAACAAGCAAATTTTGCTGGATCAGAGCTTGTTTGGGTTGAAAATTGAAAACCCTTTGTACTTGCTTTTTCTCAGTTTCTTGGAGTCTCATATCCGGCTTTGTTTGAGGTCGTTTTGACAAATGAGTTTATGCATTCTCATTTTCGGCCATTGGGGATCATTTTGAGCAAAGAAATTTTGGGAAAACATCTCTTGTTCTGGAAATTCGAAAATGGCTTACGAACTTAAGTTTCGAAAAATTTTGGTGCTCGATTCGTTTTTGTTTTGGACGCGTTTTGAAAATATGATATCACAGATCTCTTCCTCTTAGTGAGCCAATGCTAATCGGCGTTTTGGTTGCCGAAAACGACGCCAGAAAATGGAGGTTTTCAGCGGGTTGACCGCTAGGTCGTTTGGGGTTTTTGGTCGGGTCGTTCGACCCGCTGGAGGAAGAAGATGAGGAAATTTTGGTGCATTTTGCGTTTTCAGTCCCCTCACTTTGTCAAACTCACTTATTATTTCCCACGCTAGCAGAATAAATTAAACAAAACAAATTATTCATCTTAATTATTTAGGTTAGAAATAATGACGTAAATAATACGAAATAACATTTCTTAACAAAAAGCAGAACAAATATGAAAGTTTGATGACCAAAATGAAATAAAAAATAGTTTTATGACCAAAATGAAACTTGTCCCATAGTTCGTGGACCAAAATTTGATTTTTCACTGAGTCACATGCTTATTCAGTCTAAATTCTAATGGAAAAAAAGTTCAAGTACTGAACGTGGCTAACAACGAAACACACAAGTACCTAAAGTGAGACTTTTTAAACCACACAACAGTGATGTGAGGTCGGGCCAAACCACATGTACGTTTTTTTTTTGTAATTTACCCTTTTTTTTCTTTCTATTATGGAGAAATTAATTGAATTTCAGATGAAGAAAAACACTGAATTGATATGATAAACTCCTTTGCTTTAACAATGCTGCCTATCCATATTTGGATTGCCTTTTGTATGGAGTGATGAACAAATTTTGTTTAAAAATATTATGATAGGACTAAGAGGAAAAGCTAAGAGATAAAAAAATCAATTATTAAAACAATTGATAGCATAATAGAATTACCTAAATAACATTGTATAACTGTATTATTATTATAATAATTATGCATATGTGATCACTTTATGAGATGTCATTGATATATGTACATACATATAGATACATGTCTTGAATTGACAATTTATATCAATTTGGCCTTTAACTATAAAAACACTCCAAATTTCTACCACCAATGTGGTTGGAAACAATAGAAAGTGATTGATAATAAAATGATTCCAACCGAATTCTAATCAAAACAGTCAAATGTATTTTAGTTGGTCCAAAATGATATTGGCCACTTAATTTCAACTAAAATAGTTGAAATTGATATTTAAAAACCAAAAGACCATGGTTATTAAAATCGGATCGGACCGGCCGGTTCAACCGGTTGGATCGGGAACCGGATACCAGTCCGGTCCGAGTCAGAGCAAAAACCGCTTGCGCAATGAACCAGACATGAACCGTCAAAACCGGCTAAGAATCGCCCAAACCGGACTGAACCGACGGTTTGGGGGGTTCAGCCGGTTCAGCCAAAACCTTACATTTTTCTCCTGTTTTGCTCAAAATGGCAGCGGTTCAGATTTGATTTAGAATAAGAAAAGAAGGTCGCGAGCGTTGCCGCGGAGGATGAGGGAGGTGCGGCTTTTGCGTTCGAGGCGGAGGAAGCTCCAGCAGACGAGGGAGAGGGAGTTACGGGAGCGAGTGTCGGAGATGATGGAGAAGTCGTTGGTGAGGATCTCGTCGGGGAGGTGGCAGATGGTGGTGAGGTTGGTGGTACCGGCCAGAGAGAGAGAGAGAGAGAGAGAGAGAGAGAGAGAGAGAGAGAGAGAGAGAGAGAGAGAGAGGAATAGATGGATAGGGTATTAAATGGGAGATTGAATTGTGAAGAGGGAAGGAAGGAGGTGGGTGGGTTTTTGTCGGGGCATGGACAGTTGGACACCCACGTGAATCTGACCATGTGACGTTAAAGAAAGGGACTTATGAGTTGTGACTTGTGACTTGTTCAACCTCTCTCTAGTCTCTACCTTTTTTTTCTTCATTTTTTTCACAAATTTTTATTTATTTATTTATGTTATAATGACTGACATATTAAATTTGAATTATTATATTTAGACTTTTTTAAATTATAATTAGTAATTTATTATTTTGTTGATTTATTATTTATTAAAATATTATTGATTAATAAATTTATGGGTAAATTACACTTTGGTACCCTGTGGTTTGACCCTATTTCACTTTGGTACCCTGTGGTTTGAAACTTGACACTTTGGTACTCTGTGGTATTCTCCATTAACACTTTGGTACCCTTTGGAGCTATTTTGTAATTTTAACCATAACAAATTTTGCAAAAATTACATATTGACCCCAAAAAATTTTCAAAAAATTACAAATAGGTCC
>QANZ01042188.1:92052-110177 GCA_003254925.1 Chamaecrista fasciculata
TGGTGTTGGATATGGCTCTAGGAGGTTTATTTCGGTAAATACGGCCTGCGTGTCGTCTCCCTCTACTCTTATGTAATTTTACTTTTTGTTTATACCTCAATGCAACTGGGGTTTATTCACATGTAATTTTATTTTTCTTTTTAGAAAAGTTATCTCATTGGCTTGGGAGAATTCTAGGGTAGATGAGCCATATCTAAACACGGTGTGCTGTTTTACATTTAGATGTATGAGATGCGCTAGATGTATGCTTAGGGTGCGAATTTTAACATGCTTAATCAAACAATACGCTATAGCCACGTATACGATACGAGCGTGGGATTTGTATGAGATACAAAATCCAGACACATGTTTATATGTATGAGATACATGGGGAAATAAACATGTGACATGACTCGTTTAATTTTAAAAGAGTTTTAGAATTAAATAACAATAAAATCGGAATATTTTAAAACAATATCAAACTCTTTTAGAAAATCTTAAGTCGTAATGCCATCGCTAAAACACCCTGTCAAAATCTTGTTCATCGTGGAGCGGTGATCGCCTCCGCGACACGTATCTGCCTTGACCTTGAGGAGACACGGGTGAATGGGATTTTCAATATAACGCCTATTGAAATCTTGGTTCTTTGGATACGGTGATCGCCTCCGCGACACGTATAGCAGTTGGGCCTTGATGATATAGGGTTGGGCTTTGGCCTCGTCATCTTGAATTTAGCCATTCACATGTTTTACCGTGTGACTTAATGGGGTTATCAAAACGGTTTTGGACCTCAAGGCATTAGATGGGATAAAGATGCCATAATAAGTATCATAAGATAATACAGTCCCATAAGGATCTAAGAGTCACATGAGATGTGATTGGTAAGAGTTACCTACCTAAATAACCAAAAGGTGCATGATCGCCTCCGCGACGGTAAATTTTGGTGAAATATGGATCTTAGCCACTAATAATAAATTTCACTGAGTTTTATAAAATAGTGGAAGTATTTTATCTGCTAATAAATTTTTCATATCTTAAAATTGTGGAATCAAAAATGGCAATCGATAGTTCATCGTTTTCACTGCGACCTATCCTTGAGAAGGATAAGCTGACCAGAACAAACTTCCTCGATTGGTTTCGTAATCTGAGAATAGTTCTCACCCAAGAGAGGAGGCTCTATGTTCTAGACAAACCTATTCACAATGAGCCTGCCAAGGGCGTTCCAGGAGCAGAGTGGAGGGCTTGGGAGAAGCACTTCGATGACTCGCTGGAGGTCTCTTGTCTGATGGTAGACACAATGATTCCAGAGCTGCATGAGGGCTTGGATACATTGATGGCATATGAGATGATAACTCGTCTCAAGGAAATGTTTAGCTACCAACTCAGACAAGATAGATATGAGACCAACAAAGCTCTCATGTCTTGCAAAATGGCTGAAGGTGAATCTGTCCATTACCATGTCATGAGGATGAGAGGGTATATAGATCACCTTGATAGGCTGGGTTTTCCTATTCCACAAGAGTTTGCCACTGGTGTAATCCTGTGCTCACTGCCTAAGAGCTATGACTCGTTCATTAAAAGCTTCTTAAGGAGAGGAACAGAGAAAACAGTTTCTGAGTTGCATGGGATGCTCAAGTCTGTTGAGGCATCCATGATTCAGAAAAGGGAAAGGAAGTTGAAGGGCAAAGAAAAGAGAAAGGGAATCGAGCTGGATGGTGAGACCAAGCCAGAGGACGACCCTCAATCTCCTGCCAAGAAGGCAAAGCCCTCAGAGGAAGTATTCTGTTCTTTCTGTCAAGTGTCAGGACACGCGATGAGAAAGTGCAAATACTACTGGGAAGATCAAAAGAAGCAGAAGTGCGTTAAAGCCTCTACTTCAGGTATCTATGTTATAAAGTATTTGTTTTTCTACTTAAATCACTTGAGTATTGGATACACACGTGATTCTCACATTTGATGTGCAGGGTCTTCAGAGACGGTAGAAAACGAGGACGGAAGCGAGATGGACCTAGATGTGGACAGTGGAGCAAATGTTGCTGCCGTTGCTACTGAAGGAACATGCGAGCTTGGAACGCCCTCTTCGGGCTAGTTTTTGTTATTATTCTTTGAATGTTTAAACATTGGTTTTTCTCCTTATTAGATAAGGTAGATTTTTATGTAAACATTGAAGAATGGTTTCTATTTTAAATAAATGTTTATTTGCTTATATGATTTGCAAAGGTATTCATTATATTTAAACTAGAACAATAACAATATTTATAACATTGATACAAACTTTTGGCAATTGTTGTTTAGGCCATACAAACAAGAACCACCTTGAAGTTTCATGATTTGGAATCATGCGATGCTTGCAAGCCTTGTTTAAAATGGAAAGATAACAAGAGTTTTTCCTTTATGGTAAAGGAAAGTCTAACTTAGTGGAGATCATACATGGTTGATGTATGTAGACCCATAAGTGTTTAAGCTAAAAGTAATAAACTCTCACTGAGTGCTTCAAGAGCTAGATCTACGGCTACCTTTTGAAATACAAGATAGAGTCTTTGAAATAAAGATTTCAAAATTAAATAGAAAATTAACTAGACAATAAAATCTAGAACCTTCGATTGGATCAAAGGACTAGGATTTGAGTCGAAAACTTAGCTAAACATCTTAGAAGCTGTGAGAGAGTCTCACAACTCACTCTTCCTTAAGACCCCATGGTGGATGGTGTTTTAAGAAAGGATGTCAAACCTTATTAGATAAAGTTTGATCTAAGATAATTGATCTCATACCATCCTTGAAGGGTGTGCTCTAGAAGCTATTGACTTCACACTAAGCCGTTTCGTCTGGAGAACACCATATGAGATATGGAATAGGGAGTCTCATAATGTCTCGTTACGATATTGTTGGGATACCCTGAGAAGGGATATCAAGTCTACTACCCATCTGACAACAAAGGGTTTGTAGTCAGAGGTGNTAGAAGCTGTTGACTTCACGCTAACCCGTTTCGTTTGGAGAACACCATATGAGATATGGAATAAGGAATTTCTTAATGTCTCATTACAAGTTTGTTGGATACCCTGAAAAGGGATATCGAGTTTACTACCCATCTGACAACAAAGAGTTTGTAGTCAGAGGAGGATACCTTTTAGAAAGGGATTCGTTGTTTCCAAAAGAAACAGTGGGAGTAAAGTGAATCTTGAAGAGTTCAAGATCCATAAAACAAATCAGAGGCACAGACGAAAACTAGAGAAGATCCGCAAGAGTTGTGGAAGCTACTCTAAAACATAAGGACAACGAAGTTCTGATAGAACACGTTCTCAATTTCAAAGATGGGGATCTTTGGTCATTGAGAGCAGGGATGTGTTGCTCTAGGAGCGTGGTGAGCCCGCCACCAGTTAGAAATTTCAATCTTTGTTTTGATGAAAAACACCAAAGGAGTTTGGCTTCATGCAAAACCTAGATAGGTCCTATGTTTACAAGAAGGTTAGTGGGAGCACAATTGCAATCATGGTGCTATGTGTCAAGCACACATAGCTAGTTGAAAGCTGTATTACTATCCCTGAGATTGAGAATCTTAAATAGATTAATCACTTTCAATGAAGGATAAGAAGCTGGGATCTATGAGATAGTTCCCAGAGGAGCTTCTTAGAATTGAGTCAAGAAGTACGTTCTTGAATAAGATACTGAAGAGTTCAGTATGAGAGACTTCAAGAAGGATTCATGTTGATGAATCGAAGGGATTAGTCTTTTGCAAGAATCAGTGTTTCCTGAAACACGTGATGAGCAAAGACAGATGAGTGGCATCCCATGTGCTTTAGCAATAGGATCCATCATGCTGTACCAAGACTCAATATGACGTTTGCCCTATATATGATACGCTATGACCCTGTTGAGGTTCACTGGAAGGCTATCATTAAGGTCCTTAGTACTTGTGAAGCACTAAAGACAAATTCTTGGTATATGGAAGAATAAATGTGTAAGGTGGTTACACAAGAAGCCCATTATTCGAACCAACCAAGATTAATCGCAGTAATGAAAATGTATTCCCTGAACAGTAGAGATCGTAAGTTGGAATGGTTCCAAGCGCAATGCGATCGCTGATTCTACAAGAATGGGTTAGTCGCATGGGATGTAGACTGTAAAACTAATGTCTGAAGTATGCTTAAAAGACATCCTGGAGAGACAGGAAGACACCTAAGCGGGAAAGAGTTTCCCCACTGACATTCCGACAGTGATATACTCAGACAAAATCACTCAAGATGGTGATACTAAGATATGTAAACGTAGCAGTCAAGGATTCTGCCAGTCCTTTTACTAAACCCCACCACAGGTTTACATGAAAACATGTAACGTCAATTGGGAATTAGACGCACATTAATGGATGTTTCTAAGAGTTAGAAACAGTTTGATTAATGATTGTACCTAGTGCAAGTGGGAGTTTGATGGAGATTGTGCCCTAGGGTCAATCATCCTTTAGATATGTTGGGAACATATCAATTAATTTATGGAGATAAATTAATGGTTATCATATTATTAGCATGTTTACTATGATAACAGTCCATGATTAATTATGAGATAGTTAATCTAAACTGTCCCTGGTCGCTCATTCGAGTGGGAACTTGAATTGAACCAAGACCAGCATGACCTCGGTGCATGGAGATGCACGCACTAGATGCTGGGACGAGAGTCATGGTGCAATTATGTAAGAGTTACAAGTTGCTGGACCGACCCGGAGAGTTCTGCATGGGTTCAGTCATTAGCTGGTCTCTCCTGTACAATCTGTCATGATGCCCTTAGACCTGAGGTCTTGACTATTCCGGCATTACAGTTGTCAAGCTTTGGCTTAGTCTAACGTTATCCGTAACAGGGTAGCCATAAGGGCTGAGTACGGGTTTGGTTGATTGTCGTGCTGAGGAATGTGGTTGACCAAGATGGAATTTTGTCCCTCATAGAGATGGGAGATATTTAACTGGGCCCCTCGACGAGTCTGTCCAAGGGAATGTGTGGCCACACTGGATATTGGGACTTACTCAGGAGATCGAGAAAGTTGAGGTTTGGATTTTGGATGACTTTCCCATGCCTGATCCTTACCGAAATATCGTAGGACAAAAAGGGATCTGCACATGATCGTACTAAGGTTAAGTCGTCTAGCGGTTAAAACGATAACTCACGTGTTTTGGGTAGTCGTGATGGCTTGCTAGAGTCCGCTCTCGACTTGTAAGTCATGAGATGATTTACTGCCAACTTCACGTGGGGCCTGCTGGGTCACACACGAGCAGGAACCAGATGTCATGCTGGGACACGAGTTAAACCTAATTCGTGGGTCACATTTGTGACACCGTTTGAGACATAACTTATTGTGGGACATAAAGTCTTGTCTTGAATTAATTATCTACAGATATATGATATTTAGATTTGTGAGACAAATTTAAATATATATATGATAATTGTTAAATAGATAATTGGATTAGGCTATTTACAATTATATTCCTATTTATAATATTAGGGGAATTATAAATTGGATAATGTTTCTAAGAGTTAGGAAATTATTAATTTATTAAATTCACTAATATTAGGACTAAATGAGATGAGGTTGNAGGTCCAAATAGGATGAGGTTGGCGCCTCATATATGCAAGGAATTTAATTAATAAAAATGTTTTATTAATTAGAATCATGGCTTGAAATTTGAAATTCAAATGAGATTTGATCTAGATTTCAAATGGATGAATTAAATATTAAAGTAATATTTTAATTCATAAATTATAGGGGCAAGTCGAAATTTTAGACCTATTGGATTTAAATATTAATGTAATATTTTAATTCAATTATCTAGAGTTCCTGCTCGTGTGTGACCCAGCAGGCCCCACGTGAAGTTGGCAGTAAGTCATCCCCATGACCTACAAGCTGTGAGCGGACTCTAGNTAGGCAAGCCATAAGTCGACTTATACATGCCTAATCAAGAGAGAGAAAATTTCGATTTTCAATCTAGGTTAGAGAGAGAATTCACAACTTGAGAATTGGATTCTTGAGAGTGAAATCACAAAAGGTGAGAGCCTCATGCACATAGAGAAAAAGTCGACTTAGCCTAATTCTTCTTAGAAGGAAAATTCGATTTTGCCTTTGGTGAGAAGAGAGAGAAAATCGCATCCTTGCTTTCCTAGAGAGAGAAAGTGGCGCACAATATTAAGAGTTAATATTGTGTGAAAAGGTTGTGTGGGATCAAGAAGAGTTCTTGATCAAGGCGCCATATAGTTCTTGATAATTCAAGAAGAGTTCTTGAATTTAAAAGAACACCCGTAGATAAAGGTTCCGGATTCACTTGAGAAGTGAAGGAGGCTAGCACCTAGGCATCTCCAAACTGTTCGTGTGGATTACCGGCGAGGGAAGGACGCGTCACGTGGACTTTTTGGAAACGCCCCGTTCAACTAAACGATTGAAACTCGTGAGGTATACCACTTAACCAAAAGGTTTTAAATTCAGCTAGCGGATCCGTTCGGGAATTCTAGGACCTGGGCGTTTAAAGTTTTTTTTAATTTACAGTTTTTCATGCTTCCGCTGCCTTAGGCGCCCTTGAATTCCCAACAAACCACAGGGTACAAAAGTTTTATTGATAATCACTACCGCTGGTTATATAAATGTTTCAAATACTGTTTGATAGTGGGAATTACTAATTGAGCTTTTAATGATTTGATCAACTTGATTTTGAACTTGCTAGCAAGCTAAGCTTCACTTATTTTGGTTTCACTTTAATGTTTCATATACTTGTCACATGATCCTTTGATGGCGTAGATGCCTAATCAAATGATAAATCTTTGATCTCCCTCCAAATGGGCTCACAAAAATATTCATAGGTTAAAGGTTCTTCTTCTTCTTCTTCATAAACATCATCATCAGCATCATCATCATCATCTTCATCTTCTTCTGAATTTACTTGCTTCATCATAATTTGATATCCACTATTGATAGAGGAATAAAACCCATTACTTGTTGATGGTATTGCAGCATCACCCATGTAGAATTCTTGATTGAAAACTTCACTTTTCTTGTTAATTGAAGTTCTTAGAAAATTTGGATGACTAATGAACCAATTTTGAACTGCTTTATGGCTGCCCCATGATTGAGGAGATTTTCCCCACCATTTTGTTTTGAGCACTCTTTGAAGAATTGGTAAAACATTTGAGTTGGTATCATGATTTTCCTCATCATCATACTTGTAATCCCATTGTGAGATCCAACCCAAAGATAATTTTGAGAAAAAATGGAGATCTATTGGAAAACAATCTCCTTCTTCTTGATTGAAACATTCTGAGAATGTTTTGAGTCCTTATTCGACTGATTCAGGCAATATTTCTTCACAAGGTCCAAACAAATCCCACCATTTCTTGAACCAAAGTGGAAATTCATATTGATCCCAATAATTGTTGAAGAAAATATACCATGAATGTTTGAAATACTTATTTTGATACCAAAAAGTACAATACCAGGCATCGATGTAATCCCAGTAATTGTATCCTTCGGGATCGAAATTCTGAGAAAATTTTTTGATTTGGTTAGGGTCTTCTCCCCAATCAGAAAACTTCAACACTTTTAAGATTTGAAAGGTAGAATTTATGATATTATTTGGATCATATTCATCCAAAAAATGTTTGATTCTAATTGATTTGGTGTCTACAAGTATGAGCCTGTAGAATGCATGTGACTTGTTTAATTGGGTTGGTCTGAAATGAAATCCAGGAGGAAAAATTTTCAAGGCAACATTGTTGGGATCACAATCCCAAAATTCTTTTTCCATTTGTAACACATTGATTTTTGCATTTGATTTGGGCTTATAATAGGTCTTTACTTGAGGCTGAGATTTGATAAAAGTAATGGATTTAATTGGAGAACTAATAGCAAGAGGTATAGAGCTATTAGTGACTTCAAATTCACTTATGTCCAAAAAATGGGGACTTAAGATATTTGGATCATAATCTTCATAATCCTCATCACTACTTTCTTGAGCCTTATTGGCACAAGATTTATGTGGAAAGGATAAAAGATTATGAGATGCTAGTGATTGTAGATTTTCTTTTGAAAATTTATAGAATTCTAATCTTGCATTATTTTTTATTGGTTTGATTGTTTTGATTGAAATTGGGTTTGATAATTGTTCGGTCAATGACCAAAAATTTTGCTCCTCTTCGGTGTCTGATGATGTTTCTTGGGCTACATACTTGCCTTTGTCAATAATGTCATTCTTCTTTTTCTTCCTCATCATCTTTTCACAATATTCCCTGTAAAAAATCTCGTGTAAGATAGTCTCATAGAGTCTAATGATCCTTTGAAATATTCAATTTCAAATAAAAGATCAATATTTAATTAGATAATTAACTTGCCATCATCATGTCAAAATGTTAATTTTGTTGAGCACAACTCCAAGGACTAGATGCATATGGAATTATTAAGACTAAACTAACAATTTGATCTTTGAAAAATCACCAAACTGCCAGCTCAGTCCTTAAAAGATTAAAATACACATTTAGTCCATAAAAGATCAAAATGATATACTTTTTGGTCCCTGAAAGATTAAAACGCTATACTATTTAGTCCACAAATTTTATCTTTTAATTTAGAGACTAAACTGTATATTTTAATCTTTCAAGAATTGAGTCATCAGCTCGTGATCTTTTAAGGACCAAGTTGTTAGTTGAATCAATTATTAATCCTTTTGATTCCTCTTCTATATGTATAAATGCATAAAGAGGATGAAAAAGAAAACTTAATTGACAATGTTTTGAGGGAGAGACACAATGTCTTGGTTTAGTTTTATCATAGGACATGAAGCTGCTGATCATCTCGATCTAAATTTGCTAAAACAGACTAACAAATCAACAAGCTCTACTTATGCTACTAGTTCAAGTAATAAGTAAGGTGAAAATAATGTAAATTTGAATGACTAATAAGGCAGAAGAAATTAAAATTGGGAATATATATATATATATAGATAGTGTTGTTGAGGAGAGAAATACTTACAAAACTAGAGAACTTAAAACTTGCAAGAGTAGCTGAAATAGACAGATAGCTAAATATATAGAAAGGTAGATGGATGGATGGATAGATAGGAGGGAATGAACACTCAGTATCTGCGTAAGGGGTTGTATCTAATCAAAGGCCAAATATGGTCAATTTATAGAAGATAAATATTGGGAAATAATGTAGTTACCCCTTCAAAAATATTCTATTTGCAAAATAGTCCCTTAATTATCAAATTTTACAAATAATACCATTTAACTATCGCTTAATTGTAATTAACCCCATCAATAATTAAATTTATCGAATATTCTACTTCAATTATGGTTAATTTGTAAATTCCTCCCCCATGAACTTTAAAATATAACAAACTCAAAAAAGATTAAAATATAAAATTTACTTCAGACCAAAAAAAATATATATATATATAAAATTTACTTTTTGAAAGAATTAAACGATATATTTACTAGTCCTTTTTATGGATTAAAGAGTATATCATTTAATTCTTTCAAATACTTAATTAGTGTACCATTTAACAGTTTTAAAGATTAAACTGTGTATTTCAATTTTTTAAGGACTAAGTTATTAACTCAGTTATATTTCATAGACCAAGTTATTAATTAATTTACTCTTTTTACAATCTTTTAAATTTTCTCATCTTTAAAATTAAACTTAATATATATATAAGTCTAAGTTGTAATTCTAAACTTTTTATCAACAGTACCTTAATCTTTTCATCATTATTCTTCCTTTGTTTATCTCTGACTCCCCTTCTCTTCTTCAATCAACCCGCCACGTTAGTCATTCTTTCACACTTTGGCATATATTATGACACTCAGCAGACACTTGAGTATTTTGCATCAGTTTTATTGACGGTACAGTTAATCACAAAAAACGTTTAGGGATATAACTCAGACTTATTCCATAATTTAAGGGGCACTAGAGGCAATGTTGTAAGAATTAAAAATCGAACTCGAAGACTCAAATAAGTGTTTGATTTATGATTTGATCAGTTTAACCGGTTAAATTATCGGTTGAACTAAATAATGCAAAAAATAATAAATATTAATTATTTTTATCATATATAAAATATAAACATTATATACACACAATCAAAATTAATAATATAACATTTTTATTTTTTTTTAAACTGCAATAGAGTACATTACAAAAATAATACAAAGACATAAAATAAACACATCATAACACATATATAGTTAGATAGATTTTTAAATATAATAAATTTTATACAAATCAAACAATTTTTTAATAAAATAAAATAAATTAAGTGAACTTTAGATTTGATTTCAATAATTTTTTTATTTAAAAGTTAAAATGTGAAATTATAAAAAAAGAAAAAATATTGGTGGGCGGTTGAACTACCGGTTCAGCGGTTGGACCGTCGGTTCAAATGACTCTGACCGTTTAAATCCAGTCTAATTGCTAATTTGGTTCTTAGGTTGAACCAACTCATTCTAGTGGTTAGTTGACGGTTTAATCAGTCGGACCATCCGGTCCGGGTTTAACAACAGACTAGAGGTGCTTTTGCCAAGAAATATTATATAAAAAATACATGTAAAATTAAAATTAAATAAAATTTTAAGAAACTACTTGTTAAGTTTTATGATTTAAGTCTTTATAATTTGACTGTAGTTAAATAAGGGATTTTACTTTAAGTTTGATAATTTAAGAGATTAATTACGCTAGGTCAAAAAATAAAATTATTTGTCACGCTATATGAAGTATAGATATTAATGTAGACACAAATTTTTAAAATTATATGACACATCATAACATATATTTTTTAGTCTCATATCATTTGTTCAGTTTCCAATTTGCTTATATATATATTTTTTTGTTGCATTTTTTATCTCATATCTTTAGGTTAGGTCTCAATTTGGTCGCATATCTTTTTTTGTTGTAGATTTAATCCCATATCTTTGAGTCCATTGCAGAATTGGTACTATATCTTTGAGTCAGGTGCAAAAGTGGTCTCATATTTTTGTAAAAAGATCAATTAACGATTGATCCTATTAGAAAGATATGGGAGCAATTCTTCAACCAAACCAAAAAATATGAGGCCAAATTGGAACCTTTTGTAAAGATTTGAGACAAAAAATGCAACAAAAATAATAAACAACCAAATTGGAAATTTAAAAAAGATATGAGACTAAATTTATACTATGACCTATTTTTATATATAGATAATTAAATATTTATAATTCTTAATCAAAATTTTTAAAATTACGATATCTATTCATATCATATATTCTTATTTTTTTTCTATCGTTTCTCATTTCGAAATTTCAGAAAAATGATTTTATATTTTTCAATTTATAGATATGTTTCCTATAAGTGTTTAACATAGATATATATCCGACAATCCACATGATAACACTACTTTAAAATAAAGTGTGTGTTTCATAGGTCGGGATTAGTCTATTAGAAGTTAAGGGTGTTATTTATAATTTTATTACAGTTGGAGGAGGTATATGTATTTTACCTTATAAATATGATACAATGCAGATAATGCGGACTTGAAAGATTGTTGAGATTCATTTATATTCGGATTTGAAAGATTTGGAATCCAACGTCTAATCCATTGGAATTGGTACACAACTTTTACTGTGAGGGGTGTGGGATAGTACTCATTGTGTTCTTCTCTCTTTTCGTACCTTTTGTTTTTTTTCCCATCATTCAATGTTTCGTCAATTTTAACTAGAGCAAACTCTCTTTTTGGTCCCTCAATTGTTACTGAGTCGAGGAATTGGTCCCTCAATTGTGGGAAATCACAACTCAGTCCCTTTATTGTACAATCCCGTTTACGTTTTGGTCCCTCACATCTGGTCCGTTTGTGATAGAGGTGTTAAGTGATGACGTGTCACCGTTATCTGCTTAGGTGGCTGTTATCTGTTGAGTTAGCATCCAAATTATATATCCTACTCATTTTTCATTTTACACCTCATACAAAAGGACTTGTATGCAACATATTGTAAAATTACAACATCAGAAACACAAAAAACACCAAGGGCCATTATGAAATTTTCACACTCTCCTCTTCTTCATCTTCTTTTTCAACTTCCTTCCCAAAATCTGATTCCTCCTCTTCTTCTTCGATTTCTCCTCCCATCTTCCATTAATACTATTAATCTTAACTTTAACCCCTCTATTATTATTCAACTCACACATTCATCTTAGGCCCCACCCCACCAGCACCGCCGCAGATATTCACGCCATCACCATTATCTTGCTCTGTGCCTGCAGAAACTTCTGGATCGGGAGATTGTTTTCTCCAAAAACCCATTCTTGTCACAAAAAAAGTCTTTCTCTCTTCTCGATTCTTCTTATTCTTTTCTCACTCGTCACTTGCTTCGTCGCTTTGTCGGAGTGGATCTGATTTCCATTTTGTAAGTTGATCTACTTCTCTCTTTCTCGAATTTGTTCTTGTTGTGGTTCGTTTGCTTGATTTATCGACACTTCAACTGAAATGTTAGATCTGAATGCTATAATGGGTTCCAATTGTAATTTTAAGTATGTTCGTTTGCTTGAATCTGGTTGTTTTGTTTGGTTATGTGAATTTTGCCGCGTTCTGCAACTTTTCTTTTTTGAGAGAGTTCGGCGAAGGAGAAGATGAAAGTGGTGCCGAGGCGGTGGAGATCAGACTTTGAGAAGTGGAAAGTGGACAGCGAGGGAGTTGGGGAAGGAAGAGGTGTTGGGGAGGAAAGGGTTGAGAACTTGATGTTGCAGAGAGAGACAAGGGGAAGGATCGCCTTTTTGGTCCCTCAATTGTTACTGAGTCGAGGATTTGGTCCCTCAACTAAGCATTTAACGGCCACCTAAGCAGATAACGGTGACACGTCATCACTTAACACCTCTATCACTAACGGACCAGACGTGAGGGACCAAAACGTAAACGGGAATGTACAATTGAGGGACTGAGTTGTAGTTTCCCACAATTGAGGGACCGATTCCTCGACTCAGTAACAATTGAGGGACCAAAACGGGGGTTTGCTCATTTTAATTATCGATCTATTTCTTTAACAGAATTATTGGTCTTTTAATTATTAAAATAATGGAAATTTCGAGTGCGAGAAATTACTAAACGTCTTTTTAGATTAGATCATAAACAACTTATAATTTTATCAGTTTATAAGTAGATTATGAAAAATAAAATTATATTAAGAAGGTTGTTTGGATTAGATTTATAAAAGTAAATTTTTAAGTGTGAAATTATTTAAATGAATATGTAATAATTATGGGTGGTAGATAGAAATGTACGAGAATTGATAAATTGTATAGGAATAAAAATGGAAGAAAAATTTACTTTTTGACATTTTGGATTTGTGAAATAATTTGAGTTGTTTGGATTAGATTATTAATTTAATGAAATCTTTTACATTGGGAATTGCAATAATTTGTATTTTTGAGAAGCTCTAATTTGGAGCGTCTTTTAGATTATTTGAATAATTTGTATACATACTATAATTATAATTATCAAATATTTGCTAAATAATTTTTTATGATGCACTTATTTTTTTATCTTTCATTACGTATTGACGGAACGAAATTGCTAGTAAAAGAAATACAAGTTGGTTGGTTCATGTGATATTAATATCATGAACGATTTGGTCACTGTGTTAATATAACAGTCATTGTCCATCTACTTCTCTCTCTCTATATTACAATTATAATTATTTTATTTTGTCAAAATAAATTTTAGACAAAAAAATTGAGTTTTGGACCATCTAATTTTGACCAAGTTAATGCATCAGTCCCTAATAGAGAAAATAAAAGTTGAAAATATACCGAGTTGTTTCAAAATAGTGCTGAATCATTATTTAAAATCAAATTTTTAAATATGTTGATTGAATTTATTTTTTGAATTAATATAGTTAATTTTTCAAATAAGATGGATAGAAATTATTTTTAATAATAAAAATATGATATTAATTATTATTTAAATAAAAATAAATTATTATTATTATTTTATTAAATATTAAAGATGTCACGCCTGACATTGCGGAGAATGTCGACTGTGACTAAAACAGAGGAGTCGCCACCAAATTTTTTAAAAAAACTTGGAAAAAATAATTAAAACAATTTTGAAAATAATTTCAAAAATAATGGTGGATAAGGCAATTTGAGAAAAACTAGTTTGCAAACCAAAGATGGGTCGGGAGCTCATTTATTTGGGGTAAATAACTATAATAAGGTTACCCCAAAATAATTATTTAAAATAATGGCCTAAATATTTATATTTAATTATAATTAAAAACACACAACAAACAACCTCGAGCCCAATAATTGATAGACACAAAATATTAAATTGCATACCCAAGCATATCATGAAAATATGGCAATAATCACAATCTGGGATTCATACAATTTAACACAAAGAAATGAAAATAAGATTAGACTTGATTCAGGTATTGGAACCTAAGGCCTACGTACCTTAATTAGATATCAAAGTTCACATAGTTCGGAAAATCATTTGATAGTAAGGGGTTGGGTTGAGGACTTACCTGAAATCCTCTTTCAACCGCTAAAAGAAAAGGTTAGGACATTTAAGTAATGAATATTAAATAATAACAAGCGTACTTGCATGGTTTAAATATTCTCTAGGGATATTCCCTCAAGAGAACATAATTATTTATTTATTTTTTATGATTTTTTTAACGATTTTTATGAGATTGAAGGGACAATCTAATAAACGGCACGAAGCACGAATATATATAAACGGCGCGAAGCACGCACAGCGAACAGCGAACAGAGAAAGGAGCTTTGAACCCTATAATATTTGAGCTTTGAACCCTAGGAAGCTAGTCGTTTAACGATTTTTATAAGATAAATTAACTAGGAAGCTAGTCTAATTCTTATTATAAAATATTTGAGCTTTGAACCCTATAATATTTCATGAATTATAAAATAATTATCTGGACCTAAATTGATTAGTCTCAAAATAAAAATTGTAATCTCCTCATCGATATAATTGAATTAAAAATGAGAAAAAACATATAGAAGACACCAAAAGCCATACAAATATAATATATAAATATATAATTATAATATATATAAACGGCACGAAGCACGCACAGCGAACAGAGAAAGGAGCTTCAAATTCTTTTGGCCAAAATTACAATTCAACCCCAAAAGTTTCCAAAATTTCCAGCTAGGTCCCTGGACACGACATATCCAGGGACTGCAATGAAACTTTATAAAAGTTTCTGGGGTCAAAACATAATTTTGGGAAAATATGGGGAGTAGAACGAAATTACAGAAACAGTCCAGATTTTGGTCAAGCAATTCGGCTTAGTCCTATCAGGTACTAAAAGTCATGATTTTAACCGAATTTCTTAACCGTCGGAACGCCTTTAGAGAATAACTCCATTGTTCCTCTATGCGGGTTCTAAAAACTAACCCATAGATATTCTAACCCTACCCCAAAAATGAGATGAAGATGAGAAAACAAATTAAAAGAGAAGAAAGAAAAAGAAACCGGAATTAGACTCACCACACAAAGTTTCTCTCTCCAAAAATAAGATTTTCTCTTACTAAAAACAAATTTTTCTCTCTCTAAAAATCTGAATTTTTCTCTCTTTAAAATCTGGATTTTTTTTCTCTTATTTGCTTCTCCAAAAGTTGTTCTCTTTCCTACAAACATGTCACCTATTTATAGGCCTGAAAGGAGAATCAATTAGGATCAAAACTTAATGTTAATTGATACAAAATAATCTCCAAAAAAAAATCAACTCAATTACCAATCTAAAATTGGTGATCAAATTCTGAAAATTTGATTGATTTGAGTCAAAAATCAGAGATTTAGTATGATCAAAATTAATCCCCAAAAACCTTCATTTTTCCTCATACACGTGCATCTCTTTATTTAAGGCAAAAGTACTAATTTCGTCCCCAAACTTTACACCAACTGTCAATTTCGTCCCCAAACTTTTTTTGCTGTCAACTTCGTCCCCAAACTTTACACTAACTGTCAATTTCATCCCCAATCTTTTTTTGCTGTCAATTTCTTCCTCAAACTTTATTACATCAACTGTCAATTTCGTTTCCAATTTTTCACATTTTCGTCAATTTTATCCTTTGACTAATTTCTTTTAATAAATTAACGACAAACTACATCCTATTTTTGAATCTAAGTTAGGATTTGAGTTTCTTTTTCTATCAATTTTACATTATATATCGTTAGCCACGTAGATTTTGTCGTCAATATTTGGTTAAAAGAAGAGTAAAGGATAAAACTGACTAAAATGTAAAAGATTAGGGACAAAATTGACAGCAAAAAAATATTTGGGACGAAATTGACAGCATGTGTAAAGTTTGGGGACGAAATTGACAGGAAAGAAAGATTAGGGACGAAATTGACAGCAACCGTAAAGTTTAGGGACAAAATGGATACTTTTGTCTATTTATATAATATATATAAACATTTAAGGGGTGTAAATGGTGAAAGTGGATTTTGGAAAATATCAAATAGTGAAGAGGAAGAGAATTGAACCTACACCTTCATGCTCAACACAGCGTGTTAAACGGGTATCTCATATACCTAAATACTTTTGGGCCTTAGGTATTGTGTTAATTAAATAATTTTTTGTATTATTATAATAAAAGAATAATATATTGTTTAAAGAATTTTAATATAGAAATTAATGAAATACCTATTACTCTCAACTGTTCTTTATTTACTTAGTTGGGATCATCAATAAATGGGTCAAATCGAGCTAAAAAATGAGTTTGTGAGGAAAAAGTAAAAAATTATAAAAATTGGTCCCAAATATATTTTCGATCTTGATTTGACTTTAATTGGTGACAGTTCCAATTAGACAAAAAATAAAAGACTCGTTAATAGTAATTTATATAATTTCAAACTTGTTGCATTCAAATTTAGAACGAAGGAGATATGACTAACTTGCTTATTTGATCATGAAACGAGTGGTCCACGTTCAAGACTTAATTTAACTTCCTTTACTTACGACTATAAAAAAATACTTTTAAAAAAATATGTAACCCTCTAGACTTGTCATATTTAAATTTGAAATAAAAAAATATATGATCATATTCACTAATTTGGGATCAAAATGAAATTAAATGAGAATATTTACTATCAATATAAAACTTTTAAAACATTTAAGATCAAAATAAAATTAAGGGTAAATTAGACAGAAAGTCCCTATGGTTTGGCCCATTTACAGAAAGGGTCCCTGTAGTTTAAAAAGTGTCAAAGAAGGGTCCCATTTACATGGTGGTTGGTTTTGGAGAGACGGTGGCAGAGATGGAAGATGGTGGGGGGAGAGGCACTGACGATGGCAAAGGTGGCGGAGGGGGCGGTGGCGGCGGAGTTAGAGGAAGAGGAAGAGGAAGAAGAAGAGGAGTCGGTGGGTTTGTGTGCTTTTTTTTGGTTTGGTGCTAAGTTGATTAAAGCCTCAAATTTTTCTTCTTTCTTACATTTTGGTCTTATTACATAGGATTTTGGTCTAATAATAATATATTGAGAGTCAAACGCATAAAAATTAATAATTTGAGTCATAAAATAGTATTTTTACCAAGATTTCCGTCAAATTTTGGACGGCGGGACCCTTTTTGTTAACAGAGCAAACCACATGCCCCTTCTTTGACACTTTTTAAACCATAGGGACCCTTTCTGTAAATGAGCCAAACCACAAGGACCTTCTATATAATTTACCCTAAAATTAAAAGGGTCTGCCAACAAAAATAAATTTAAAAGAATACATTTAAGACAATTTTAAATATTTAACCTATAATATTCATTGATTTTAGTTTGTTGCGGCAAGTATTTCAATTTTAAAATA
This sequence comes from Chamaecrista fasciculata, assembly GCA_003254925.1. Lineage (NCBI taxonomy): Eukaryota > Viridiplantae > Streptophyta > Magnoliopsida > Fabales > Fabaceae > Chamaecrista > Chamaecrista fasciculata. The sequence goes on from QANZ01042188.1 coordinate 109,846, forward strand.
TCAAACTTGAGTCTTACTTAAAATATTTTTGTTGAGAAAATCTTTATTTTTATTATGATAATTCAAGGTTGGACAGGATTACTTTTTCGCTTAACCTCAGATACTTTGGGCCTGTTTGGATAAACTCCTTTATTCTTCTTTATCTCTCAGTACTCTTTTAATATTTGAACTATAGTATAATATCCTGTTTGTTTTACCTTTATGTTCCCCTCCTTTATTTTTTACTTTTATCTCTCTTTTATTTTATCAAATTACTAACATATCCCTACTCAACTACTTATAATTACCTACTTTTTACTATAAAATAATAAAATAAACAAAGGGTATATTTA